>ML782969.1:428101-453500 GCA_009831015.1 Picea engelmannii
TTCCATGCGTTTCTCAACTCCAACTACAGTTTCCCTTTCTTTCATTCTTTCTTCTGCTTTTGCATGCTATCATTCTCCTTGATTTTCTGAACTGACTCTTTTCATTCCTTCTCTACGCATGCCACATCATGCAACGCTGTGTTCCTCCTGTCTTAACTACCAGTCTAATTTTAGACTAAAAGTCTTTCTGCTTTTCTTAACTCCAACTGCAGTTTCCTTTTTCTTTTATTCGTTCTTCTTCTTTTCCTATGCCATCATTCTCCCTGATTTTCTGAACTGGCTCTTTACTCTTCCTCCTCTACACATGCCACCTCATGCAATGCTGTGTTCCAGCAGTCGTGTTCCAGCAGTCGTGTTCCAGCATTCTTGTTCCAGCATTCGTGTTCCAGCAGTCGTGTTCCAGCATTCGTGTTCCAGCATTCTTGTTCCAGCAGTCGTGTTCCAGCAGTCGTGTTCCAGCATTCGTGTTCCAGCAGTCATGTTCCAGCATTCGTGTTCCAACATTCGTGTTCCAGCAGTCGTGTTCCAGCAATCGTGTTCCAGCAGCGTTTTAGCATCTACGTTTCAGTCTCTGTGATTCAGTATTTGTGTTTCAGCATCTACGTTTCAACATCTGTGATTCAGCATTTGTGTTTCAGCATCTATGTTTCAACATCTGTGATTCAACATTTGTGTTTCAACATCTACGTTTCAACATCTGTGATCCAGCATTTGTGTTTCAGCATCTACATTTCAACATCTGAGATTCAGCATCTGTGTTCATCATACACAATCGATTGCCATCAATGACAACCTTGATCATCTGCGTCATCTCTGTTGTAGCCATATTTCCAACACCTTGTATATTCCAAGTCGGAAGAAGAACATGAGCATCGTCTGAGGATGGTGTTGCAAGTGCCTAGAGAGAATCAACTATATGCCAAATAGAAAAAGTTCTCATTTTATCAAAACAAAATTCACTATTTGGGGCATATCATATCTGAAAAAGGGATAGTAGTGGACCCTACAAAGATTGAGGCCATTAAAGGGTGGATAGCACCTAAAAATGTGACAGAATTCATATCCTTCATGGGTCTATCTAGCTACTATAGAAGGTTCATTGCATGGTTTTCGAGAATATCTCACCCCATCACTTCCTTGTAAAGGAAGGGGAATAAGTTTCAATGGACAAAAGAATGTGAAAAGAACTTCTAGCAATTGAAGAAACTATTAACCAGTGCTCCAATTCTGAAGATTCCATATCCAAATGAAGATTTCATGGTTTTCATAGACACATGCAAAGAAGGACTAGGTGGAGTTCTCAATCGAAATGAGTTTGTGATATGTTTCAAATCCATAAAATTGAAAGAGCATGAAAGGCTCTATGCCACCCATGATTTGGAGCTGGCAGCTATAGTGCATGCCTTGAATAAATGGAGACACTACCTCATGGGAAAGAGGTTTCATTTGAGGACAGACCATAATGGTTTGAAGTAGTTTTTTGATCAGCCTACTTTGAAAGCTAGGTAGAGTAGATGGTTGGAATTCCTTTGTAAATATGAATTTGATATCAAGAACATCAAAGGAAAGGAGAAAAAGGTGGTTGATGCAATCAATAGGAGAGTTATTTAAATGCATGCTACAACCATTATCATGTATCAGACGGATCTTAAAGGCATAATTTTTGAGGCTTCAAAAGTTGATTTGCAATACATGAAATTAGTAACTAAATTGCAGCAAGGTAAAATGCAGTAGAAAGATGAAGATTATGAATTAGGAATTGATGGAATTCTCCTGTACAGAAACATAGTTTATGTACCCGATTCTCCTGAACTGAGGAGTGCAATTTTAAAATAAATTCATAATGTGCCTTATGCGGGACACCCAGGATATCAGAAAATAATTTCAACAGTCAAGGGCCATTACCATTGGCCATACATGAAGAAATAAATTGCATAGTACACTTCCATATGTATTGAGTGTCAAAGGGTCAAAGCTGAGAATAGACACCCAACTAGGTTGCTACAATGATTAACCATCCCTGAGTGGAAGTGGGAAGTGGTGACAATGGATTTCATCATAGGATTACCCAAAACAAACACGCATTATGATACAGTCATGGTGGTAGTCCACATGCTTACTAAAGATGCTCATTTTATTCCATTAAAAACTACTCACAAAGACATTGATGTTGTTGATATTTATATGAGGGAAATATCACACTTGCATGGAATTCCCAAGACAATTGTGTCTGACAGAGACCCAAAGTTTACCTCAAAGTTTTGGAGAGGATTATTCAAGGGGTTCGGAACAAAACTGAACTTCAGCACAAATTATCTTCCTAAGTCTGATGGACAAACATAAAGAGTAAATCAAGTGATATAATATATGTTAAGGATGTATGTGATGGAAAAATCATATAAATGGGAAGATTATCTACACTTGGTAGATTTTTCTTACAACAATGGGTATCAAGCATCACTAAATATGAGCTCGTTTGAAGCACTTTATGGCAGAAAGTTAAACAGATCAGTAAGCGGGGACAACCCAACTAATAGGGAAGTGTTTGGTCCATAGATTCTTAGGGATATGGAAGAGAAAATGTTGAGGATTAAACAAAATTTGAAGTTTGCCTAAAACAGGCAGAAAAGTTATGCAGATAAAGGAAGAACCCACAAGGATTTTAAAGTGGGTGATCATGTTTCCCTGAAGGTGAAATCCAACAAAAGTTTGTTGAAGCTGGGAAGTTGTTCCAAGTTGGCAGCCATATATTGTGGAATGTTTGAAATTCTAGAAAGGATTGGACCACTAGCTTATATGTTTTCATTTCTTGCATCCATGAATATTCATAATGTATTTCACGTGTCATTGTTAAAGAAGTATGTACTCGATGTTAATCATGTGATTGATTGGAATGTGATTCAGGTGGAGCAAGAAGGAGCTTTGCAAGTGTAAATTTTGTGCATACTAGAATGGAAAAGAAAGGAACTCCAGAATCGAGTCATAAATCTTGTAAAGGTTCAGTGGACCTATTATGGTCCTGAGGACACAACATGGGAACATGAATATGTTATGCGGGCAGAGTACCCACATCTTTTTGAATATTTTGGAAATCTTGTTGTTGTTGTGTAAATAAGTTGCACCGAGGACACTGAAAAAATAAGGCGAGAGGATTGTAACACCCCAAGGTTGAGCCCCTGTTGAATTGTAATTGTGTTTATAGGAAGGTGAGACAAGTGTTTATAAGCTGGAAGACTTATGTGTTTATTAGGATGTAGAGCCCAGATGCTAAGGCTAATGAGGCTTATTTTGTATATGTAATACTCACATCATTAATAAAGTTACATCATTGTGTGTACACCAAACATGAAGAAAGAGTTATGGGGAATTAAGCTCCACTAGGTAGGGAAAGGGAATGGGGATAAGTGTCTAGGAGTAAGGGATAAGCTAGTGGGATTGCCTCTCAAAGAATACTATTATATTATTATTTCCTAGAGGCTAAGGTTTGGCATAACCATGTTGTCCTAAGTTTCCGGGGAAAGGGAACGAGTGTTAAGTGGAGCTCATGCAGCTTTAGGAAGACATGTTTCAACCCGGGAGAATGTTTTTTTTAAGTGGGAAAGTCATCTTGTTGAGGGTTCCCCTCACCATTCTCGCAATGGTAACCACTCTAGAAGTCATCCATACTCCCCATTGATGCATGCACTGAAACAGAAAGAGCCTTGACATAATCAACCATTGCCTCCATAGTTGATCTCTCCAACTTATGAAACCCGCACACCCATGTTATGAAGCTAACCATTTTTATTATGAATCATAGCATGACTGTGTAGTGTCTGAGCCATATTGTGCCTTAGACTTTGTTTTTTCTATGCACGTTTTCTCCAAATTGGTGTGTCTTTCTATCATTACCAAAGCCCATACCCAATTTTTGTTGCGGAGGTTACCCACTGGACTTAGGAGATGATAGAAGAGGCAGGTTGTCAAGCCTGTGAGAAACTCTGTCCAGGTGAGAGAGTGTGTTGAGGAAGTGATTTCCATTGGAGGGAGTCTCGTAGAAGCTACAATACTTCGAGACTTCTGATCCACCCTATTGTTGAAGCCCTGGAAAGGGGGGTGGACATCCAATGTACTTGTGATAGTGAAGGTGTACACTCATGGGCTGGGAAAGGCATGTGGGGAATGAGGGTCTGTGGGTTGTGGGCGTAAGTGGATCATATGAGAAAATACTTCTTCTTGAGCTGTGTGACTTTCCTGTTGTCCTTTCCAAGCCTAGGAATCCCTTTCCCGATGGAGTTTAGTCCCATCTCGGGGGTGACCCACTACTGAGTGTGATGAGTAGAGTGGTCTAAGGATGGGAGGTTCATGGAAGGTTTGAACGTAGTTGGTGGTCATATTTTAAAATATAAGTACCAAATATCTATTCTCTGTATGATGTGTATCTTGAAATCAAGTTATAATGTTACTAGAATTGTTGGTATATATTTCATGTTTGTTTAATGTCGTTTCTGCATGAATAGGTGTATGAACAAAATGATATAACTATTTAAATTGCATTAGATAGATATGTATATAAATATATATGGTATCATAGATTGAAATTTATTCAGTGGCCTGTCCTATTGGTTTAAGGCCGCGAATGTCACAAAATGGTATTAGAGCAGAAAAACAAAGTTACAGTCGTTAGGTAGTGTTTCTCGGCCGAGGTTTGGAGGGTCAGGGACATTACACTCGGAGACTCAAGTTGGTTATTTATTTGATTGGAACTTGTGAGACACTATTCTCAGTGCTGGTAACGTAGTACTCATTGATAAAGTCATTGATACTTCAACCTCCTCCCCGATATCAGAAGTTTGGTACTTCCCCTCTTCTCGAAAAACCAGTAATGAAGTAAATATATTCAACCATAATGGTCAAATACTACCCCGTGAGCATGAATGCTTCGACATCCGAGTTCCAATAGTCAATTAGGATATTTAGTAATCTCCTTTGTGCTATCATGACACCAACCTGGAAAATCTTGTACATACTGCAAGGACGCAGAGATTTCTTAGCATCATCGTTATCGAACATTGCTTTATCCACGTCTTTGTGTTCATGTTCTCTCCAGAGAATGGACATACTATGATTTTCCAAAACTTTTGAGGTGGTTTTTATTTTTTCAAATTTTTTTCTGGGAGAGGTATCTAGAGATATTTTTGGTACCTCAATGTACATTGCTTGATAGTTTCTACTAGGTGTTCTACACCAACTCATTCATTCACACTTGTTAGATAGTACCATGATACCTTGACTCCCATCATCATTATTAGTGGGTTGTCTCACATTTGTTAACGATATACATCAATGACCAGTAATCAAATTATGCCTCACTATGTTCGACTTTGGATCATCTATTCACATAGTGTAGACTTGTACCATGACATATTGTTGTGAATACTTCTGGTGAAGTACGAACACCAGTTCTTTTTTTTCTCCTTCTCGACTCATATGGTGGCACCTCACAGACATCGGTACTTGTAGAGGATCAGTCTGTTCATTCTCCTGGTTCTATATATCCTATGTTATTGATTATGATACATAGCTCCATTGTGTATCTATTCATGACTATGATCTAATTTGACATGGATCCACTTTGTATTCTTCGTGGCCATTCTTTCTACTTCATATTTATCACATGGATCCACTGTGTATTGTTTGTGGCCATGGAAATTAGTCATACTTTCATATGTACCATGGATTCATAGTGTATTTTATTTGGCTTCCATGCTTTATCACTCCTGAGCATATGTATGCCCGACTTCAGAAACATAACTCTTGCTTGATATTTGCTAATGGTTATTGATTTTTGGATCAGTTGTTCGAGAACCTCTGTGGACACTTCGATGAATCCTCACCTCTCAAATTTCATAATGTATTTCAACCATCATTTTTCCCTTCTGACCTCACACATTAGGGGTCATCTATTATAGCACAAAATTCCACACTTATGCATTTGTTTCATGGCCTAACCCTTTTCCCAATGATTTCTATACGTTTCCCTAAAGTTCCTCTCAAAAATCATCTAAAAAACATGTTATAAGATCATATGTGTGGGTTTCCCTAGTGCAACATGTGGAAATTTGCGCCTTTATTCATTGCAACCCGTGGATGCCCTCATTTTTGGTGAAAAATAAAATAATCTCATGTTTTCGAGTGGGTTTTTCGGTTTGGATAGTTTCCCAACAACCATTTCCCATACACAATGAAATTCAACTCCCAAAACATTTTTGGGAAGATATAAAACAACCATAGAGGGATAAAGAGGAAAACACATGTCCCTTGGTGCAAAGTTATGATATCATCATCTAGCAAGCCTTCTTTCACTATAATTCTCTAAGAAACATCCCCTTTAGTATGGAAAATCCAAAGCTTCTTTCTAATTTTATATGGTTGTAGGGTGTGTCCTTATCCCTATATGAGTCATTGAGAGAAGATAATATCCACTGAGTTGATTCTTGAGGAATTCTGGAGGAACCCAGACAATTGGCTTCAAGATGTTGCCTAAGGATGGACAAGGTTGTAACTTACCTTTTCCACTTGCTGATAATAAAAGAGTATGTTTTCCCCTAGATTTTTCTTCAATGTACATTTATCTTTATGATTATTTTGAATATGACATATAACGTGCACATGGTTTTGATTGCATAACTACTTTCATCATATCCCTAGTTTTGTATCTATCTTGCAGGATGATTCCAGCAGAATATTGGGAGATCTTTGAAAAAATGGAACGGGGATCGACATCAAATCGGAGAAAAAGGTGCACCTTATTTTCTCCTCTCTATCCCTACTTTCTGCTAATTTAAGCAGTTTTTTTCTTTGGTTTTTGTGTGCTTGTCACTGAGGGGAGACTATTGTCTCTTTCACTTAGTCTTGATCTGTTGTGATTACAACCCACGATCACAGAGGAAAAACCCCTTAATCAGGTGTCCAAGCACTTGTCCCATACATAACTCAGTCCTAAATTCATTGACCAGGAAATAATGGATCATATCATGGACACCAAAATGAGTAACACCTGCCAACAAAACATCCAAATCTATCGTGTCGTCAAAGTAGGGAAACTTCTTTAGCATGGAAAGTGGCTCACCACGAGTCAAATCCAATATAAGTTTCCCCATATGATTGATAAACTTAATACAATGGGGAACATTTCCTCCTATGTGGGGGGGGGATGATCCAGTCGAATACTGGTCACCACCCACTAGTTCCACTAATTCATAATGGTTCCACATCTTGACAATTTTTCTATAGTTTTTTGGGTCCTAAACTTCCAGGGTCATTTTGAGGCCCTAAATGACATTTGTTTTGATGTGGAAACACCCAATAAACATAGAAGTCTTGTAGTGAGCCATTCAAAATGTGTACTTCTAAGATATACCTTTTTAATGAGATACTAATCTCCCCACAAAAATATTATATGCAAACATAATTCCCTTGGGAAGTTGATGTATCAACTAACCACATCAGTGCCCACAAGCCTTTTGGTGTTTCATCTTATAGGGTAAGGTTTTTGGATGTTTAGGGTTTTCTCATTGATGTTTTATGTTAAAATTCCTTTTCATCCTCTTCTTAATGAGCTTGTTATGAATGAGAATAAACAACACATCTATCTATTTAAGGATAAGCTACCACCATTCTAGCTAGTTTGTATGCTTTGCATTTTACAGTGTTTTCTATTCCATTCATTAATAGAATATGAGTTAATTGTGTTACTTTCTTTCTTTCAATATCTCTATATGTTTCCTTGTTATATCTCTACCTTCATTTTTATCTCAATATAATCTAGATCATCCAAGCTCCAACTGGAGGTTGACGAGTTTGAAATTGGTTATTATGTTTTTTGTAAATAGATATATAGACTCTGGTAGGATCTTAAGGCATATCACTATGATAGACTTTGATAGAGTGGTTTATTGTTTGGTCTTAGTCATTAACAGATTTGGGTCTCAAAGAACTGAAATGTTTTGGAATGATAACTCTTTTGAACATCAATATAAAGGGGTTATGGTTTCCATAATTGTATTACCCCCAAATTTTGTTGTAACTAATACTAGAAAAGACCGAGTTATTTCTAGATTAATAAAATATATATTGTTAAGGATTATTCAATAACTAATACTAATCATTATAATTAATTTTAAAATTTATAATAATTAACACTAATTATTATAGTTGTTGTTGTTTATGATGATGATGATGATGATGATGATTGGGGTGGCACAAGTGGGAGGGACCCTTTTCGTCCCTAGCTAAAATGTTGAAATTAGATTTTCTTAGAGCTAGGGAAAGCCTTCAAAAATCAAGAGGAAGCCTATTCCTTTCTCCAAGGGGTACAAGTCACCAAGGAACACCATATTCAACTACCTAATATTTTAATCGACTGAAAAAATACAATAAGATATTTCATTCAGGGAACTTCCCCAAAGGATGCTCATCTAGGATCTATTGTTAGATGGATGGAACTCTTTAAAGTTCACCCCTCATGTATTTTTTTCCACATTCTCCAGGAAAAATATGGGTTCATTGATCAGTAGAAAAACTTATCTACAACTTTGTCCAAAGGGGTGATTAATATCAATGGGGATCTCCATTGTATCCCAATCCACTAATTATTTCCATCACATAAAATTTAGACAACAACATCCGAGGGCATCATCAGATTTGATAGCATACGTCATTGTGACATGCACCCTCCCATCTCACACATCAAATCTCATCCAACTCCCTGTTTATGTCCTCTCTACACGTTTTCTCCTTTCTTGCGATGTGATTTTTCATATAGTTTGTATTTGGGTAGGCTCTCTCTAGTTCATTGAGTTAGTGTGGACGGGAATAGATATCATGCACTCAGTTATGGAATGTTTAGGTGAGTCCTTTCTTCCATCGATCCTCATCATGCAAATCAGTGGCAAGGTCATGTGTCGTGTGGAAAATTCAATAGGGTTCAACATAATGGTTCATTGTATGGAAATTTATTTTATTTTGGTTTGGTGGTTAGTGAAGAATGTATCTATTACATGTATGAATTGGTGGCTTATTCATCATTCGAGGAGTTTCTTCTTGGTTCATGGATATCTAGGTCGGGGTTTTGTTCTTTTTCACCTCCAGTTTGTGCAGTGTGTTGTGGCATTCTCAATTCTCACGACTTATGGGAAGGATGGTGATAATCCAACATCTGAATTGGATTTGTAGTAGGATGAACCCTTATCCACCATTCATGAATTGAAAATTTCATTTCATGTTCTTAGTTCTCAAGTCTCTTTCATATTGGATATCCTAATTCAACATAGGACTGCATGAGACAGTCTCGTGATGATATGGATGCTCTCCAATACCAATTGGAATATGTTCAAGATCGGCTCTAGTTTGTCTCTACTCTTCCATCTCCATATTTGAATTTATACGCCTCGTCCCCCTTGGTTGGTATCCCTCTTCTAGATTTGAACATGCCAACATATGGTCTTGACAAGGAAGCCTTAGTTTCCAAGATCCTTCCCAAGTTCGGTAACTAATGCAATGTTTCTATATTATTGTTCTCTGCATATACTACATAATTTTCTCTTTGTGGCATTGTATATAATTCTTTTTTAAAGAAGTCTTGTTGTTTTTATTATTACTCAATTTAGGTAGCTCCACTAAAAATTAAACTTTTGTTGTAGTATTGTTTGGGCTCTTTTCACTGTAGATTTTGCAAGCATTGATCACACCCTTTTTTAATAATATAAATCTCCGAGTTGTTGTTAAACAAAATGATGATGATGATGATGAGGATGATGATAATTTTATTATTATTATGAATTACTAATTATAATCATATTGAACTGTAATTTTTTGCAAATATTTATATTTATTGTTTACCTAGTCATTGAAGTTATCAAAGAAAAAAAAAAGATATTGGATATCAAATATTTATGTAATCAAAACAATTAAACCATATTTATGTTTGTATTCTCATTAATTGGTTGAGAAAAACATTGGTTTATTTATGTTCACTAAAGTATATCTTATGAATTAGAAACTATAATTAATTTAAATTCACAAAACAACAATACGAACCAACCATATTATATACATGTATTCAAAAAACCACTAAGGGAGTACAATGAATACTTGATAAAACTACACTCCTAATTCTACCTAATCACCCAGATTTACTTCACCATTTATATTTACATCATCCTCTTCTTCACCTAGTACAACAATAGCAACATGTACATTTTCAAAACCCTTTTTCCCCATGTACATGGAATAACAAACCACCAATTTTCTTTCCTTATGAACTTGCATAACTCCTTAGTATAATAAATGGAATGTATGATTGTTGGTGCATGCCAATTTTGGGAAATAAATGAGGCAGGAAAGGAAAATAGGGAACACACTGGAATTAGAAGAAAAGTAGCACTGGAAAAAGAGGAAAAAGAAGCGCCGAGAAAAGAAGTTACAAAGTGGACAAATTGTTGTGGAGCAGTTAGAAAGTGGACAAGTGTTGATGAGGAGAAATAGTTGGATCAAGGACTAGCTGAGATTAAATCAAGGAGAAAGTGGACAAACCTAATCTACTTAGGGTTAGGGTTTTTGTAAGGGATTTGTCCCAGTTTTGTATAAGTAGAATGTATTAGGACTGTAAATGTTGTTGTTGGTGAGTAGTGAGTTAGCCATTTTGTAAATAGTATGATAGTGGAGATATGTATTGTTGAGATTTTAATGGGTCTTTTGGTTGAGTAGAGGGTCTTTTTGAGAGACTTTGGCGATATGTGGAGGTCAAATTTCATGGTGGAAAAAGTGTACAGTGCGCAACACTATATTTTGAATGAATATGAATAAAGAGCAGAAGAGACAAATCTTTATGGATGTAGCCTCGGGGGGGTGAACCATGGTATATATGTGTTTTGTGTTAATGTATGTAGTTTTTCTGATTGTATTTTCTTTAGTAAGTTTATGGTGAAGATGTTAAATGATAAAGGAAATAACACTGCACACTAACAATAAACTAATGGAATCATGCATAATAGCTCTAAATAAATCAATATTATAGCTAGTGTTTAGATCAGAGTCTTATGTTACAGTAGACAAATAATTTTCATTCAACACATGCGGCTATAATGGTTAATGAAGTCCTATTAAAATAGTGGTGACAATTGTGTGGAATCATATCTAATGAGGGTTTGAAGTTTAAATATAAGTAGGTTAAATGCATCTGAGAGAGAAACACATCCCATCTCATGGTTGTAGACATCTGAGTCCCATGGCCACCCATTGAAGCCATCTCAAGTGAGACTCCACAGTGCAATTTGTGCGTTGTGTTTCCTTCAGGTATCCAAAAGGGTCGATGGTTGAAGGGTTGTTGGTAATCCTGTAGTTAGAACCTAGGTTAGCCCATAAGTAACCAACAATGGTTCAGTTGTCAGTTGGAAATCAAAATATTAGATCGGGAGGAATGTATCACACAATATAGTGTGGGGGATTAAGAAAGAGGATTTTCTTAGGTTGGAAATCCATGAAAGTAGAGATTTAAAGATGGATAACAGTTCAGGAACTAGAGTTTTCCTACAAATATAATAGAATCTCTAGGTTTAAGGCAAGACAGTATTTGGAAAGAAACATATTCAACGAAATACATGAGAGTTTCTTTAGTGAGTTTACCATGCTATTGCAGGAGTGGATAAAACGGTTGAAAGATACTCATCCAAAAAATAGAGTTAGATCAGTGGAGTGGACAAAAGATAATATTGTGTGATTCAAAAGGGTGAATAACAAATTCATGCGCATAATATATTTCTAGCTAGACAAGATTGTAGTGGGGTATATCACTAAGTTTGCAGTAGATACAATGAAATATTATAGTATAGAGAAGTAGGAGTTTCTTAAGGTTCCAAGGGGAAGGTACATCAGATCATTGTACACTTTGATCAAGAGATTATTGCACGATAAAGGGGTATTAACCATGGAATCAAATAACTAAAATACCTTGCGTGCATGGGGGATGTAACATACCCATCCACCCAGGCTAGGTCATGCCACTTAAAACTTTCATGATCTAATACCATTTTGTAACATACACAGCCTTCCAAGCTGGGTCATGCCACTTAAAACTTTCATGCTTTGATACCATATTGTAATGTACCCAACCATCCTAGGGCCGAGGTATTATACCAAAAATCTCTACTTTGTTTAAACTCTGATATACATATATATATCTAATGAAAATTTAACAGATATAAAAATTTGACTCATACATAGATTCATGCAGAAGTGGCAGTAAACACATACATGCAATAAACATAGGAAATTATCATAAAATTCAGACATGTACTTAAACACAACATCTAAAATTAACATAGAATTGATACTTATCTTTTTATGAAAGCCACTGACTGCGTGAATACATTCCATGAACCTCCCATCCTTAGACCATGCTTCTCCAAGATAACAATAGTGGGTCACCCCCGAGATGGGACTAAACTCCACCTAGGGTAAAGAAAATCCTGAGCTTGTTGAGACTATGGAAAGTTGCACAATGCAATAGGAAGGATTCCCTCCAAGGAGCCTAATTATGCTCACCACTCACAGAATATCATTCCCCACATGTCTATCCCACCCTAGGAATATACACCTTCATTGTTCCACAGTCCATCGACTGCTCCAATTCCCTTCCAGGCCTTCAACAATAGACCAAATCATGAATTCTCATAGCTCTGTACCTATTGTTGGAATCCCTCAAGGAGAAACCACTTCCCCAACAATCTCTCTCACCTGGAGAGAGTTTCTCACAGGCCTAAAAACCTGCTTCTTCAATCCAATGGCCTCACAACCTACCTCTTCAAAACCATAGGCATGACAACCTACTTCTTCAATCCATCTCTTAAGTCAAATGGGTAACCTTAGTAGTAAAATTGGGTAAGGTAGGGTACGAGCTGAGAAAAAATACTAGTGCGTGAAAGTTACCGAGGTTCACAATGGAAAAGGGTTCAACAAGGACATAAAATGGCTAACTGTGTGCCTCCTCAGTGCATGAGTGAATGGGGTAAAATATCCCAAAAACAGATGAATTCTCCACATATTTGCATGCATCCTGGATGACACACGACTCTCCAGGAGCTCGCTTCCTCTCTACTTGGAGTTCATTCCTCTCCCAAAAGGAACTTAGGATAATAGGTTATGTCCAAACCTTATTATTTTAGGAAAATACATTATAATATTCCCTTGGGTTAAGCCCTCAAGCTTAGCCCCTTCTTACTATCTTGTTAGCCCATTCCCTTTCCCTTTCCAGTGGATCTTTGTTATAACCCTAAATTGCACCTCACATGCTTACCATGCATTAGGCCAACTCATATCCCTTCCTTTCCAAAGCCATGATGAACAAACTCTTGAAAATCCTCTTAAAACAAGTGGCACACGCCCTAACCCACTACTGCACACGTTGGAACGCTGGCAGGCCTCTTACAGCATGAGTTTGAACGCTGGCAGGCCTACTGTAGCCCGCGTTTACCTAACAAAGCACAAAAATAGGAAAGTTGCCAACGGGACAAAAAATTATGGGTCAGTTAACTGAAACTCCCAGCCATGCATGGCCGAGAGTTCGTCCAAAACCCTATCTCCTTCTAGCCTATAAAATAAGGGGTAGGGGTACTATTTGGAAGGAGGAAAATTATAGCAAAGAAACTCTGCCCAATTGCTGAATCCATTTGTCCCAACCCTTTAACCTTTCCTCAAATCCTAAGGAGAATTCAAGCAAAGAAGTTGGAGGACAAAGAAGAGGAGGAGCCCAGGATCAGGATCGAGGAACATTGGTCGGTCTCTATCATTATTGTAAGTTGATTCATCTTGAGATTAATAAATAATACTTTTCTCATCCCAATGCACGAGTTATATATGTTTTATTTGATTTATTCTTAATCTCTAACCCTCAAGTAGAAAAATAGCATGCATGCGTAGTGTTTTGTCTTGGTTGTAGGATTGTCTTTGGAAGGAGCAGCATAAGCAAGCGGACAAAGCGCAACGGAGGATCTACACCAAACATCAGTAAAAAGGTTAGTAGGTCTTTTCCATGCTTGTGTGTGAAAAAGGGGTTGAGTTTTGGGGTGATAGGTTAAAAGTGATTTCTTTAGGGTCATGATCTGCATGCAAGTTTAGCCCTAGCTTGTTAGTCCGTAGGGTATTATTTCCCAACAACAGAATTGGCGACTCCACTAGGGATAGATACTCTTAGGGTTTTCGGATTTGGTGGAGGTTTTTGGGTAGTTTAAAGGATCATATTCTCTGTTTCTTTGTTTGTCTGTTTTCTGTTAGGTTAGAGCTAGCAGGGAACCTAGTTCTTTATACTAGTTTTTCCTTGACTGTGCTTGACATTTATTATCGGGACACACAGAGGTACATGCGACCTGCAGAAGGCCTGCACGCGTGTAACTCGCGCCCTAACCTTCTACAACCCACGTTTGAACGTCTGCTGTAGTGGTTTCAGTAACGTGTAGGGCTCAGAGAGCTTAAGAGGCAGTCTCCTCTTCCCTGTCAGAATTTTACATTCTCAGGGGGCTTTCTGGATCCTGTCTGGGTCTTGCTGGTTTACAGTCTTGTCTTAGTCTGTTTTGTTGCATTTGTTATTTTTGCAATTATTTTTCTTTTCTGTTAAGAAGAAGCATCCAAGCCTTTAAGAGACCCTGGTTGTAAATACCAGAGGCCTTTTCAGGTCTGGGCTGCCTGTGTTTTGTTTTTTCTTAGCATTTATACAGACCCGCGGCCTGTGCAAGTTCTGCCCGCGGGTACCCACGCGTTGTTATAGCTCAGCACGCGTTTGCACGCGTGCTGTTTCAGTGACAGTCGCGGGCTTGACTGGTTTCTTTTCAGCCTGGGTGGGGAAATCATCCCCTCCTTTGGTGAGAAGTGTGCCTCTCAGGGGTTTGAGTCTAGGGATGCACAGTCAGTAGGTTAGGGCCTCTCATCCTTAGCCTGGTTTTTTCTTAGTTGATTATTGATTAAAAAGAAAAAGGAAAAAGAAAGATTTTGTTTTATAGTTTTTAGACAAGAATAAGAGTCAGTGCTTTCTTGATTTCCAATGTGCGTCTTTGCTCTGGTTCTTTGCGATTTGCGCTTTAAGCCAGAATTTTATTTTGTTTTCTTGGTTTTGTGCTTGTCGGCATTTTCCCTTTGTTGCTTCATTTAGCACTTAAATAAATAAATAAATTCTCTTGTTCATTTGCTTCTTTATTTAAAGATTGTGTCGCTGCATCAATAGCTAGGAAGAAGTCTTTTTTCGTAAGTTTTTTCAGAGAATTTAGGAGCATAAGTAGCTCATAGATTGAGAGAAATTCCTTTATGTTTGCTGCATGAAATCTTAGAAAAGTTGAAAAGAAAAGAAGTCTTTCTTAGTGAAAAGTTGCTGGTTTTTGCATTTTTTGTAAAAGTTTGTTGTTTCCAAGCATTTCTTATTCATTTTTCTTTGAGTCTTTACACACCATCAGTTTCACTTTCATACCTTGTGATGTAAAAAATCCCATTAAAAGCAATTCTAATTTAAAATCTATTAGACTCTTTTGTTTGTAGGGTTCATACACTAGCCCAGGACTAGGGCCTTGGAATAGGTTGGAGAGTAAATTCTCCAAGGCCACTCAAACCAAACATTGGAGTCTGTCATAGGGAGTGTAGAAGTCCAGTTACGTGAAAGTTATCCAGGACCCCCCTCTAACACAGGGGCTAAACACGAGGTCGCGTAAGGAAAGGTAGCAGAGATAACCCCTCCAACGTCGGACCGAGCGTAGTGGAGAACACATATCGAGGATTTGTTGAGGGATTTCGTCGTTTGCCTTTTCCACGGGGCTTCATGGGTCTCAAATCCATTCGAGGTCCTGAGTTGTCTTCCGGACCATTTTCTCTTGATACCCTTGACAGGTTTTGGGCTTGATACCCTTCTCATTGTGGTCTACCCGACTATCGATTGTACCTGCCTGGTGACTGTTCGCATGCTGGCAAACTAGTTGCCAATATTTTCTAGGGACATACACAGGTGACTGCAGGGGTATACCATGGTACCTAGGATAGACATTGGGCCACGCTTTTCAGAGTATACCCTGAGGGTGCTTCCGTTTTCGAGTTGCACTTGCACCGGTAAGTTGCTCTAGTGTTGGTTGTTGTAACTTTTCTTCCAACTAGTTTAGTGTTTTCTTGATTTATTTCTTAGGGGATTCTTTTTAGTGTGTGTTACTGTTTGATCATGTAGAATACCTTAGCATGTCATGGATCTTCTCACGCAGTGGAGGATTCAGATCTCCGTCGGTCACGAAGGCTTCTGGGCCTGCCGTCGGTTATACTGGAGCCACCCCCGCCACCATTGAGGCAGAGGCTAGACCAACAAGGGTCTTTCGAAGCAACTGGGTTTCAAACCATTGAGACTGAACAAATACCAGAGGAATCAATCACCAATCTTGGTCCGGTTGAAACCCCAACCAATGATACTTGGCCGCAAGTGATTGTGCCAATTCAATTTTACGAAAGCTTGTCAGTGCCTCACACAGCTATGGCAACAAACGTTGTTACTTCCTCTGGGAATTCTTCCATTCCCATCACCATTATCACCACAGGAGAAGCATATCCTAACTTTTCATCGACGGTCCGAGCCACTACTGTCTCGGCTGCAACTATGTCGCACAGTGGCCCGTCCCCATCTATTGCGGCGACCACACCTCCCTTCACACCTAGTGCGACAGGCCCTCCGTTTTCATACGGTATGCCTAGTTCAGGAACAAGTCCTGCACTCACTCACTGCACTTTACAGACTTTGGGTCTAGGGGCAGGGAGCTCTAATGATCCTCTGCAAGGTCAACATGGGGGCATTCCTGTCCCATTTAATTCTTTTCCTTACACTGGAGGTCATATCTCTCCTTCGTCCCCTTCGCTTGGTGGTCCGCATCAGCAGTCTGTCGGGCAGCCTGCACACACGAGTTCATTTGGATCCGGGAGTCAAGGAACACCTGTGCAAACTCAGTCTGTAGGTTCATCACCATTTGTTTGGAACGGGACATTTGGTAATAACACTTTCGCATCCACTTCTTTCCCATCTGGGGGTACACCCATTTTTGGACAGTCTACTCCGGCACAAGGTACTATTCCTGCACTGGGGGCACATATACCAGGACCTTGGAACTCAGGACAAGGATCCATTCCTTCCTCTGGAATGTCATTCTGGGGTAATTCTTTCCACAGCCAATGGAACCCCGGACAGACTTCTATGCCTCTCCCATCAGGACCGGCATGGAGTAATCCTTCCCAAAGTCCATCAAACACGATGAATCCCCAACATCCTATGTCCTTTATTGGGAATCAGCCAATGATGTCTCCACAGATGCAAAACCCTTACGCTGGTCAGGGCCATGGTTTCTACCAGAATCTGGGCCAGCAGCCAAAATTTTCTTGGCAACCTGGTGCCAGTCAAACTCCAGGACCCTTTTTCCCAGGCTATCAACAACAACCCAAACTACCATTGTTGGCGACATTACACTTTCCAGATTTGACACAGTTGTTAAATGATCTTATCTTTCATGACCCGCGTTGGCCTCCTATGCCAACGAAGTTGCCTTTGGACATTCTAAAGTTTGAGGCCAAGCCTAACGAAGATCCAGGTGATCACGTGACTACTTTCCACCTTTGGTGTTCATCTAACTCATTGAAAGATGACTCTGTCCAATTGCGATTGTTCCAACACACTCTTATAGGGAGTGTCGCGAAATGGTACATCGAGCTTGATCGCTCACGATATTCTTCTTTTAGCGAACTCGCTATGGCCTTCCTTAACCATTTCCAGTTACCTGTTAGATACGACGCGGGCACAGAGTTGCTTGCTAATTTTGACTAGATGACAGCGGACTATATCTCTGACCATATCCGAGAGTGGTGACATCGAAAGAGTCTAATCAAAGTGCCAGTTCCACCAGCATTCCTGCTTGAGTGGTTCCTTAAGTCTTTAGTCCCCCAATTATCCAAAGACATCGCAACTTCTGGGGTTTTCTCTGAGGAAGATGCCATCATGAGGGCTCAACAGTTTGAGCTTATCTATTCTCAGTCTGGTTTATTATATAACATCCTTCCGGATGCACCATGGTCGATACTGGATAAAACCAGACAGAGAGCCAGACCACATGCCGATGGTATCATTGGTTCGACACAAACCAATCCCGCTGAGAAATTGACAAAACAATTGCAACAGTTATCTATACAACACTCAGCGGCTAGCCAGACTACTACTTTGGCTACTCCTCCTACCCAAACGTCGGAAGTACACTCCGTGCAGATGACTAACCCAAAGGCCCCCCAGCAGCCTGAAGGGAAGAAAAAAAAATGCAAGAAGGGTAAGGTGGATAAGAAACCCACTGATAATGCTGGCGAGGGCACCACGTAAAATAGGAAGGCGAGGTATCCATGCAACTTATGTGTGGAAGACCACCTGACCCATCTATGTCCTTGACTTGCAGAGGCCCAGAATTTTGTCACATAGCAAAAACAAGCCGTGTTGACTAATCCCTTTCAGCATGGGAAACATTTAACTCAAGCCTCTACAAGTGCCGAGGGGGGCAGCCAAGAAACCTGCCCTCCTCCAAACAACTCCTCATCCGCGAATGTATATATGGTTAGGGGTGATGCTTTAATAATGACTAGAGAGAACGACTATAGTAAACCAAGCACCTCTGAAAAGGGTAAAGAAGTTGAGATCCCATCTCTTCCTCTACAGATTGAGAAGATGTTGGAAGAAACGATGACACGCATTCCAAAAGGTGAATTTAAGAAAGCTTCTCACAATCCAAATGCAAGGGCCGCCTAGAATTACTCTGTGGTGGAAGATTTATCTCAAACCCCTTGTGCTATGTCCGCTTTGGAAGTCCTCCAAAGTTTCCCTGCTCAGAGGAAATCCTTGTTGATTGCTTTAGGCTCTACTGAGATTTGTAACCCGGGTACCATCATGTTAGATACGATTGACTTGAAGCCTCGTCTGCCTTACCACGTCGTGTTTCAAATAGTAGTGGCTCATCCCACGAAAACTTTTACATGGAATATCTTCCGCACAGTAGTCGACGAGGGCGCTTCGACTTGCGTTATGTCATTAGCATGCTGGAAATCCATTGGTCATCCCGAGTTGTCTCCTTCACCTAATCTCCTTACGTCGTTCGACGGTCGTTCATTCCGACCACATGGCATCATTCCTTCTTTCCCTGTGCAGTTAGGAGGGAAGACCGTGTGCATCGAAGTAGAGTTAGTCGATGCCCTCCTCGACTACAATCTCTTGTTAGGTCATAGTTGGACTTATGCTATGCAAGTGGTGGTTGCTACAGTTTTTTGAGTCTTGTTGTTTCCACATGACGGTCGAATAGTGACCATCGATCAATTGTCCTTCTCTAGACCTGACCCAGATTTGGGGGCATCCACGGTTCCCATGATTGATAATCCTCAAGCCGGTGTCGTTAATGTAGGATTTGTCTTGTGCCCATCTTTGATGGGTACTTTCGATTACCCACCTCCTCATGGTGATGTCAAGTTTATATCGACTCACCACAAGGATGAGATTTTTCACGTCTCATCATTCCGCACGACTTACTTTTAGGATCCGTGGATTCTTCCTTCCCCATCATCCATGATGGATGAGACAGGGCATGCTGGCATGTCCATGCCCTTGTCGGCCGCTGAAGTAGCGTACTCTTTAGTCCAGCAAACTTCAGCTACTCTTGATCCAACTCCTGCTCAAGAGTTGGATCCACTTCTTGAGCCTATATGGGCTCAGGGTTATCTTGCTACCACCGATTCGTTAGACTTAGTCTTGCCTTATAACGAAGTTGTAATCGAAGCAATGACTATTCCGGACAAACCTTGGGAAGATCTTCATCACAGATCATATTTCCTCCCAAAGTTAAGCCGAATCGAGGCCGGAGAATTCACTATCACCATGGCGGGAGATCAGCCATGTCCCATTAACCTCTTAGCTACACAGGAAATTTATGCTGAGGGAAATATGGCGACTATCGCTGCCATTATACCTATCAACATCTCCCGAAACCCTGGCTTCACGGAGAATGTCTTCGTCAGAGCGGATTTCTCCCCCGAAGAGGTTCAGATTTACACAGATCTTTTCAAAGTATTCCGCGACGTTTTTTCCTGGTCTTATGAGGAAATGCCAGGCATCGATCCGAAAATAGTTGAACATGAGATCACTACATATCCTGATGCTAAGCCTGTTTGACAAAAAATTCATCCAGTTAATCCTAGGAAAGAAGTAGCCATCAAAGATGAGGTTGAGAAATTGCTCAAGGCAACGTTCATTTACCTAATTCATTTGACTCAGTGGGTGTCAAACCCCGTGTCGGTCGATAAAAAACAAGGCACGATTCGTGTATGTACTGATTTCCGTGATTTGAATAAGGAATGTCCAAAAAATAATTATCCAACCCCATTCATCGATCAGATCATTGATGAATGCGCAGGTTGTGAAGCCTTTTCATTCATGGATGGTTTTTCAGGATATAATCAAATCCAAATCAAACCTGAGGACCAACATAAAACGACATTCATTTGTCCGTGGGGTACATTCGCCTATCGTAAGATGCCTTTTGGTCTCAAGAATGCTGGAGCCACCTTCCAGCGGGCCATGTCTTTTGCATTTCATGACCTCAAAAATATAGTCGAGGCCTATCTAGATGATTTAGCATCACGCTCTTGCAAGTGAAAGGATCATCCTATGCACCTCCGACTAATCTTCGAATGTTGTCGCTACTTCATTATTTGCTTGAATCCCAACAAGTGAATCTTTTACGTCATGTCAGGACGTTTGTTAGGTTTCATTGTTTCAACAACGGGGATCATGTTCGATCCTCTTAAGGTGGAGGCAATAATCCATTTCCCCCCCCCACGCACAATCTTACAACTTCAAAGTCTTCAAGGCAAGGCAAACTTCTTACGACACTTCATCGCCAACTATGACGAAAGATGTTCCCTTTTCTGGGACGAAGCCACTCAACGCTCTTTCGACACATTAAAACACGCCCTTACTACCACACCTTTGCTACCACCACCGAATTATAACAAAGACTTCTTATTATATCTGGCTGTCGCAGAGTCAACCATAGGCATGGTTTTAGTTCATGAGGATGATTCGTTTTCTGAATACGTGATCTATTACCTGAGCTGAGGCCTCGTAGGACCGGAACTTAATTATACCCATCTCGAAAAACTTGCATTGGAAGCAGTTCATGTTGTTCAATGGTTCTGTCACTATGTTATGTTTCACAAGACCACCGTCATTGCCGTCATGAATCCATTCTAGTACATGTTGACACGACGAGTTATCGGCGGAAAAATCAGTAGATGGATGGTAATCCTCCAAGAATTTGACTTAGACTTCGTTTCAGCCAAGTCCAAAAAGTCATTGGTCTTCGCAAAACTTATCTCAGAGCTTCCGGTTGAGTCAGGTGACATTGTGCCTGAGGAATCACCTATCCAGGGGGATATGTTTTTTATTGAATCGTCAGACCTCTTGTACGGAGATATACTGATCTATCTCCAGACTTTGAAGTGCCCCACCTCTACTTCTCGTGATGAGCGTCAGCGGATACGCCATCAGGCCAAGAACTATCTCATACTCAATGATACGTTGTATCGGAGAGGTGTAGACTGCATCTTGCATTGATGTCTCACTCATGAGGAGGCTGTCATAGTGCTCAACGATTGTCATACAGGAGCTTGTGGCGGTCACTTATCTGGGTTGGCAACAACCCAAAATATTTTACGAGCAGGTTACTTTTGGCCCACACTTATCAAAGATTGTGTCGAGTCAGTCAAGAAGTGTCATCCATGCCAAGTCTTCTCACGGAAGATGAGGGCACATCCATCTCCCATGTTTCCTGTCATCACAGTCGGTCCCTTCACTAAGTGGGGGATTGATTACACTACATGCAACCCCCAATCAGCAAGGGGGCACCTCTATATCATTGTAGCTGTCGACTAATTCACTAAGTGGGTCCAAGCTATGCCGACGTTCAAAGATGATGGAGAGACTGTAGCTCTCTTCTTATTTAACCAGATTATAGCATGGTTCGACGTCCCGAGAGAGATTGTCACTAACCATGGAAGTAAATTTCAGAATCAAATGATGTTTGATTTAACGTCAAAGCTTGGGTTACGGCAAGAACATTCATCACCTTACTACCCCCAAGCCAATGGGCAGGTAGAAGCTGTAAACAAAACTCTTAAGATGATTCTACATCGAACTATCAACTCAGCTAAGTCAAATTGGCATTTGATGTTATACTCAGCATTATGGTCTTACCGAACCTCAGTTAAGACTGCAACCGATTTCTCACCTTTCTAACTCATTTACAGGCTGGAGGCAGTCTTGCCCATCGAATGTCAAATCCCATCTCTGAAATTGGCAGTACAATTATTGCTAGACACTTCTCCGCTTGAAGAACGGTTAGTACACCTTGAGCAGCTTGATGAACAACGTCACGATGCGGCCCTGGACAACGAGGCTCATAAAAATAAGGTCAAGTGTCAATATGATAGGTCTGTTCGTCCTCGGGTATTCTCTGAGGGCGACCTTGTCTTGGTTTATGACCAAGATAAGGACTCCCTGGGGGCAGGAAAGTTTAAACCCATGTGGTTCGGACCCTTCATTATTAAGGAGGTTTTAAAAAAAGGCGCTTATCGTTTGGTTGATTTTGAAGGGAATTCTTTGGCTGAGCCTAGAAATGGGCTCTACCTCAAGAAGTATTACTCATAGAATGGTCACTCTGGGTAACTTTTTGTAACATATGTATAGTCTTTGTACTATTACTTTTTTACGTTTCTTTTAAAACGTGTTATGGACGTGTCATTGATGTTATCTTTCGTCAATATGGCAGATGTCAAGTGAGTCCGAGGTGTTCGTTGGGTATGCGGACGGTGCTAGTCGGCATACATGGAGGCTTGCCTCCGCAGCTTGGGTAATATTTACACCACAGGGTCAGTTGTTATCTTCCGGAGGTATATGCTTAGGTGACACCACAAATAATGTTGTCGAGTATAGCGCAGTTATTGAGTTGCTTCGTGACGCATTGTCATTGGGTATCTCTCGTCTCCGGGTCTATCTAGACGCTCAACTGGTTGTGTCACAACTAAACAGAATATACCAGGTGCACGACCTAACTTTACACCGATGATTCCTTAGGGTACGTCTCTTGGAATGCATCTTTGATTATATTACATATTTTCATGTTCCTAGGAGTTTAAATCAAATCACAGATACTCTAGCTAATCACATTTTAGATTGGCATCTTTCTCACATATAAAAAGATCATGAACATAAACATGTAAATACATCCTTGTACACATAGTCCATAAGACACAAAAAAGAAATAAAAATCATATATAAACATCATAAAAATCCTCAGAGTACATAGATGGGCGCAAACGCCTCAAAAAGTGGGAACAATAACGAGTCACTGGAGCTTATGCCCTCAAAAAATATATACATATTAGTGCTCATGGAACATAAGAGTCTAACGTATGCTCAGGGCCTATGGGCTCTGTTATAATCATGTACAGCCTGGTCTAAATGCCTAAACAATCGGACCCATGTCCGAGGTGCCCCCACAACATGAGGCTGCATGGAAGGCGGAAGGTCCTCTATCTCTGCCATGGGAACTGTGCGAGTGAGCACAGTAAAGTTCTACTCAATATGCCTTAGGACTCTCTCGGCCTCTCCTGCTGGGAGGTTCCTGGCTACTGCTGCTCCTCCAGTGATGGCAGCTGCAGCTTCTGGTCGTGGGCGACGCCTGTTCCGTGCATAGTCGGTAGGTCGCACGGGTCCCACATCTGCATGCAATAAACGTTCACCCATCAAAAACTCTGGTATAAAAAAACATGATATATATTAAAAAGACATAAAAATTACATATGCAAACAAAAAAAAATACAGGTGGAGACTTACCCATCTCCCCTCGCTCCTCACCAGGAGGCACTGGTATCGCTGGATCTCTGGAGAAGTCGATCGCCGCGTATGGGTAGTCCTCAATAGCCGGGATCTGCCGTGACAACCAAGCAAAAAAGTCATCGTTGAAGGCCTCGGTGGTCCTTCCACCACCCTGTCACGGTAGTAATGCTGCCCATATACATACTGCGAGGAAAGTGGGCAGATGTCCTCGTACTGTCATCCAAGGACTAAAACATGGAACTCTCTCGAAGAAAAATGAACACAGGATGGTCCCATACCCGAAGTTCCTGTGTGTCTGCTGTCTGCAAGCTGTAGTGTGGTACTCCAATCAAAAATTTGTGCATTCATGCACTGGATTGCACAGTTCATCTGTGCGCGCGAAGCCTGATGCACGGCTGCAGAGCCGGTAATCCACCCAATGAGCGATAAAATAGTCTGCAAGGCGAGGATGGTGATCCTACTAATGGGTACCGAAGAAGTTCTCTAATCGGTCCCAGCCTCACAATACTCCTCTATCAACTCTGAGACTTTGCTTGGCCCCGCAGGAAAAGTATGAAAGTTGACGGGTTCCCCTCTCCTCGAGAGGCCCGTCAAAAAGTAGATATCCTCGGTGGTGCGCACTAAGGATTTCCCCTCTATCATGAAAGCCTCTGCATCGGGGTGCCAATAGTCAACCAGGGCATTCAGTAGCCTTGGTTGCGCGCGCATAAATGGACATAAAAAGAATTTTACCAAACCGCACTGCGTCAGCACGGCCATAACATTCGGATCTGCAGCCACTAACTCATTGGCAGCCTCGTTCTCCCTCTCCCTCCACTGAACATACATCCTGCCAAAACAACAAAGCAAAAAGGGGGGGGCTCAGGGCTTGTTTAAATCAATTTTTGCATCGCGCGGGGGGTACCCGCGGGCTGTCGAGGCGACAATCGCGGGTACCCGCGTGCAGCTTTGGCTTTGTATGTGGGTACTCGTGGGCTGTCCCTGGACAACCCGCATTTTCCTAGGACCGACCTCTTTGAGGTCGACGCCCACTCCCAAAATCAATGAAAAGCAAGAAATGAAGTATGGAATAACAAGACAAGGGAGTTTGTACTTACTTGGTCCAAGCAGAAGTCTGTTTCGTCCATTGTAGCTCCCGGAATCACGATCTTTGGCAAAGGGGATATTTTAGCTCCAGAGTCAATTTCCAAATCAACAATGGTGATAATGAGCTGCCAGCTTCTATTTATAGACTTTTTGGCCTCTTTTTGTCACTTTTTTGGGCACCCTTATCAGTTTCTTTATACCAAAAACCATTTTGAGTGGTTCAGGAGTTATATGGGAGGGATTTGATCAGGTATTGGGACAATTTTCATTGAGTTTCAAAAAATAATATATATATATATATATATATATATATATATATATATATATATATATATATATATATAT
>ML782969.1:463659-486380 GCA_009831015.1 Picea engelmannii
GCATACAAATTGGAGTTGCCTGCATCTTCATGAGTACACCCAGTTTTCCATGTTTCATGCTTAAAGAAGGTTATAGGCGACAAGATCCCAGTTCAAACTATATTGCCAGAACTTGACGAGGAAGGAAAAATCATATTGGAGCCAACTGAGGAATAGATCCATTTCAGAGTATCTCATTAAATGGAGGAAACTACCGGCTGAAGATTCCACTTGGGAAGATGAGTCTTTTATACATAAGAATCCAGAGTTACTCAAGCGTTGTGGACAACACTTGTCTCAAGGGGAGGGGCATGTTAAGCCCTAATATTGGCTCATTACCCCTTAATTGGGGCATATTATATTATTGATGCTATTTTATTTATGTCGGCTTTAGGCCATTAGTTGTAATTTAGATTAGTAATGTTATTTTATTTATGTCGGATTTAAGCCATTATTTGTAATTATACCTCCTAGTCTCCTATATATACCAAGGAGACATTTTCATTTTGAATCATCTTGTACTTGAACATTTAAGTGGGGTAAAAGGAGGTTTCCCCCTCAAAGAGGCTTATTATCTGAAATTATCTCTTTTTCAAGGCGTTGAGTACTTTTCATGAGGTTTTTATATGCTATATTGATGTTTGGTTCTTAACACCATGAGACCCCAAGGTGACACACTTGGGCGTATATACCCCTTTTTCATAATTTCATCAAGATGCATTTGTAGTTCCTTCATCTCTAGTGTACTCATTATGTAGGGAGTCTTTGATATTGGAGTTGTTTCAGACATCAAATTTATAGAGAAATCAATATCTCTCATTGGGGGTAGCCCTAGTATCTCCTTAAACACATCCTAAAAATATTTCAGGACTAAGTGATTCTCTAAATTTGGCACCTTATCCTTAGGTTCTTCCTCCATATGAGCTGCAAATATTTTTAGCCCTTCATGTAACACTTCTTCAACTACATTCTTGAGATCTCTCGAAAAGTAACTTCCCTAGGAATTCCTTGGATTGTTCTTGGGTTACCTTCCTCCTTCAGACAAGTAAATGCCTTTTTATGACTATCTAAGATAACATGGTGTTGGTACAACCAATCCATACCAATTAGATAGTCATATGAACCCAATGAAAGGATGTTCAAATCCGACTTGGTACTTAGCCCATTCATGTTCATTGGACATGATTTAACCATCTCAAGAACTTTTCTCTTAGCTCCTATAGCCTATTGTACTAGCCAATATTTTCCATGCTTTCTTCTTGGAAAATGCAATCTTTCCACTACCTTAGGATCTATATAGCTATGAATAGCTCCTGAATCTATTAAAATAGTAAAGGCATGGTTATTAATCATACCTTCTAATTCAATCATGTGTGATTAAAACTCTTCTTGCTTCTTGTCCAGGGTTGCATAGATCCTAGATACACTTCTTCACATGTCCTCCATTGTTTCTGCTAGTTGTACATTGTGGAAATCTCTCACTTTGTCACCTTTGTAAGGAAAATCTCTATACTTATGGCCTCCTTTTCAGCCCCAACATTGAATGGGTGTCTCCCTTGGCCTTTTCCCACCTGCCTAAACCATTATGTGCTCTCTAAAAGATGGCTATCCTTGAGGAATGTTTTTGAAAAATGGTGTCTTGTTCCCCTTCTAGCTATGTTCCCTCTTAAACTTATTCTTGTCTTCCCAAGATATTTGGAAAGTAATCTTTCCCTTATGTTGATCATATAAGAACTTGGATCTCCTTATGGTTTCCTCCAAAGTCTTGGGATCATCATATTGAATCTTGTGATTGATGAAAGATTGCAGCCCACTTAGGTACCTCTGAATATTAATGGTCTCATCCTTGATGAAGGAGACATACTTCAATAGTTCTAAAAATATCCTTTGATACTCATCAATAGTCATGCTACCCAGTTTGAGTTCAAAGAACTCTTTCAAATTTTTGTCATAATACCTCTTGGTCAAGTGTTTCTTCTCAAAATGCTTCTTGAATTCCTTCTAGATAACATTCTTCCTCTAATGTTTTGTACTTGCACAAGTTGATCCCACCACATGGATGGCTTTCCTTTTAACTAATAGATAGCAATTCTTTCTTCTACATGAGAATAATAATTATGTAGTTGGAAATATTTTCTCATGCACAACATCCATGTCTCGACATCTTCATCTTTATTTTGTTCTCCATCAAAAGTAGGAGGTTTGATCTTGTTCATTTCTCCCTTCAATTCATCCACCCCATACCTCCTATGCTTCCTAACAGAATATGGACTTGAGATGCTATGTGATATCCTATTGGAATTCCTTTGGGAGTGATGGTGATGTCTGTTATCACTCCTTGATCTTCATTTTCCCTTAGGGGTCTCATGGCTTCCTGATTTGCTGGAGCCACTCTCCTTATCCAACTTCTTTTCAATTATGTCCAGGATTTTCATTGACTTCATATTGAAGTCTTCTTGTTGTTACTTAGCATTCATAAGCCTCTTATTATCATCCTTGTGGATCTCGACATTTGTCTGCAATTTTCTGAGGGTCTCAACCAGATTTATGTCGTCCTCCTTTCCTCCACCATGTCCATTTGAGTTGGTTCCTTCCATACCCAACTGGACATTCATCCCTCTGATTTCATCTTCTTGGATATAGATCTGTGTATCATCCATCACTCTGCACTTTGTGCTGATTATGATCTACCAGCTTTTAATTCTGCAAAAATGTGCAACCAATAGAACATTGTCAAGCTAACTGTTCTTAATAATTTCATGAAAAAATTAACCATTCTGATTCATTAATATATATAAGACTTATTTTCTACCAATTTCCTGAGAAATTGACTATTTATATCCAATTTCTGGTTGAACAGTTATCTTCTACTGTTCAAGACCTTTCCAATGCCTATTTCCATTCTCAATTTTGAGTTTTGAGCAAGAAGTTATAGATACTTGAACAAATTGTCTTTTCAGTGATGCAATCTTGTACATGGATTCTTCTAACTCAGAGTAAAATTGGCTCTTGGATCCTTGTTGGATCCCTTCTTCAGGTTTATAGGCCTTCCTTACTTCTGTAGGTGTAGGTTTGTACAATCAAGAACCTCAGAGGATATTTCTCAAAGCCCTTTCCTGTTCTTAAAACATAATTTTGGGTAGTAGCCCCTTTTTCTTCATCCCCCAAATTAATGTGATCACGGGCTGTGACCAAGTGCTAGGTTGATAGGTTCTTATCCAGAACTTTGATGCTTCGAAGCTTCTGGCTTCATATAATTTCACACGTTCTTCTCTCATTTATTTTGAACATCGAACTCCTGAATCTTTTAACTTTCTGAGGCCCACGTAATATTGTTGTAATCATATAAGATGATAACACATAGCCCCTATGTGTCGGACTGATAATTGGTCCAACAAGGTTCACAAAGGTATAATTCTGATTGACACATGGCATGTCTAGGGGAGGTCCACATCACCTATGCTTATATCATCATGCCACGTTATACCATGTGCTTCGACACTTCATAGCTCTGACACTTCGGGCTTCATAGGTTTTCACAACTCCAAACTTTAAAATCCCTTGGAGCACCAAATTGGAAAACTCGCGAAGGATAGTGGATCAACGGTCCACGACTTCCCAACATCCAATGATTGATATTTACTATAGAAATTTGGACTTCAGCGCTTTCCAAAGCACTTCTTCATAGATCTTCTAGAGTGTATAATTACTGGAGATCCTCTCCTTCCTCCACATGTCATATCCCGATAAATGTTTGATATTAAATCCAGCCCCTGGAAGTTCTCAATTCAATCAATCAACAATACAATTCCTCCAGAGTACCAAGTCTCCAGACCATGGGGTCTACTGTCGCATGTCCTTTCCCGATCATTTGTGAGGATTTACTCTGCTCTTCGGAGCTTCAAGTGTCTTTATACTTAACAAATCTTGACCAAGTTCCTCCAGAGTGACAAGTCTCTAGAATGCAGGATCTGGTGCCACGTGGAAGAAAACTAGAAGCAAACACATGGTCCAATTCAAGGGGTGACATGTGTCAAGTTATAAATAGAAAAATAATTCTTTTAAAATCATAAAACACATGGACATGTGGAACACATATTGTGTATCCACATCACCCCAAGTGACATCATCAAACCACGTCCCTTCGGTGCTTCATGAACTCATAACTTCAAAACTTCAGGACTCTGGGAGTTTAGAGATCCGAAAGTTCTTCCAACAATTTCCCCCCCGAGATTCGAATGCCTGAACTTCTTAACCTCCTGGGGTGCACATAGTACAAATGTCATCCATCAAGGTGGTGAAACGTGGCCCCAATATCGAGTGACAAATGTCAGGCCCCAATCAGCACTAAGGGCCTGTCAAAAGTACAAAAACAAGTGACATGTGGAAGACTTAGAGTAGGTCCATGTCACCCTAGGTGATGTCATCATGCCATGTCATATCTGATGCTTTAGGATTTCGATGGTTTCTTCTCATCGACACTTTTTAAAAACTCTCGATCTATCAACTGCTGAACAAATGATTCCTATAGATTTGGTACTTTGGCAATTTTGTTTTCTCATTGACATTTTTCAAAACTCCTAAACTATCTATTATAACCCTATAATTTATAGGATCATCTATTGACTGAAATTTTTTCACTCTGGATGTATTTTGGCTTGCAAATAATATTTCATTTCTGCAAATTATTTTCAACGAAAAGGAAAAGAAAATAAAATTCATGATTGTTGAAATTGATTGGTGTTTCCTAACCTCATGGAAACAAAATCAAGGGAAGCATCGCACAAAACCCACAAAAAACACTAAGCCTAAGTTTTTGCTACATTCGCACCTGGAGAATAAAGAACACACTTAGATCGATGGTCGATTTAGCGACGCATAGATCAATGACTGCCAGTGGATTCTGCACCCCCTCGACTGTTCTATTTTTAATGGTGGGGGGGGGGGGGGGGGGGGAGGGGGTGTCCAAAATAGTGACTAACAAGTGCGCACAGATCTACAGTCATCATGACAACGCGCAGATGGACAATTTACAGGTGATTCCGGACCCCCTCGACGATTTTGCCTTTAACGGTGGGGGGGCATCCAGAATGAGGATATTTTTTCCAGTGGGCCATGTCCCAACGTTGTTACACATGATTTTGGTCACTCTGGTGATGTATTAACAATGGTGTATTCGGGCTCCCAACAAGGACTTTTTGCCTGAGAAAAGTGGATCTTGTCTCCTTCCAAAAACATATTTTCAAAGTGAGTTCGCAGGCTGCATATGACCTAGGGTGTGAGAATCCCTCATTCTCGTAGGACACCTTCATTTAGGGTGTGAACTTCTTGCAGTTTGCTCCATACACAGGGTGCGGACCTATTTTCAAGCTTGGAAAAGAGAAGAGGTCTTGAGGGTTCTAGAAGGGAATCTTCTAGAAAATGAGTTGGCATTCATATGGTTGTCATTTTACTGACTTCTCAAATTTGATGGGATCATACTCATCCACGTAACCATCTCTCTTTCACTTATATATTGAAAGGTTTCTCATGGAAAAGGTTAAGCAAGATTGAATGAAGAATTGGTGAAAGAATTGTGTGAAGAACCCTGCTTGGACAGAGGCTTGAAGGCTCTAGTTGGTCTATCAAGAGGAATCAGATCTTCTTCATGAAAGTATAGAGCAAGTGTGTGTGTTGGAACCAAGGGTCACTGAAAGGAAGCTTGCAAAATCAAGGCGATCAAGTTGTATCTTCTACTTTCAATTAATATGATACAACAACATGTCCCTTTCCCATAAAGTCACTATTACTTTATTGTGTAATTCCTTGATCATATGCATAAGTTGATGTTGAATACATTTTGCTATCTTCACTTTGGTTTGTTTGTGTTGTCTTGGACTTGACCTCATGATAGCACCAAAGCAAAGCGGGAGCAATAGAGACCTAAGGAAGCGATATAAAGGTATGTCACTTATTCCTCCCTATTAGTAGATTCAATGATAACAACTTAGGGAAAGAGTCATGTCCTATCCTTTTTTTCTAGATCCGGGTGGATCTAGGGAGATCTGTTAGTGTCCGCACCTACCAATTAGTTCGATAATAAAATTGGAAACTCCGCTGGGGATGCAACCCATTTTTTGGTTATTTTTGGTGTTTTTCCTTGGCCATTTTCTCTTACCTTACCTTTTTTCATTTCTATCAATCTCTGAGTCTTGAGGAGAACCTAACATACTCTCTGGGTCCAAAGGTTCCTTCAAAATTTTTGTCTGTTTTCCAAATTTTGCTTAGTTTTAGTCATTCTCACACTGAACCCTTCTATTGTTTGCGAGAACTAGTGGAGTTCACACCCTACTGTGCAGTCCAGTGAGAACATCTCGCACTTTGGTTGTGATCAGCTTGCGAGAATGCTCCATTCTCGCACTGTACACTACTTCTTGCCTGCGAACCCATTTTGCAAAATTTTGAGATTAAGGTCTTTTGTATGCCCAGATACCTAGATTTGTATGTGTGTCTAAAGAGAACTTCTTGGGTCACTGATTGATTGTTTCTTGAATTCGAATTTTGTGAATGATTAGTCTTCAGAAATCGAAAGCACTTCTTGTTCATTTTTCTCAACTCTTGCCTCTTGACCTTTTCTTAACAAGGGTATAATCTCGGGTCCTGAAATACGAGTTCTTGTTTGGTTGGGAGCCAGTGATCGATTTAAAAGTTGGGATTATTTGTCTTTTTCAATTGCTCATTACTTGGAAAGTTGTTTTCCTCATGCATTTGAAAAGACTAGTCTTGTCTGCTTGTTATGTTTGTCTTCATTGAAATATTGGTTTGGGTTTTGTTGTATATTGCTTTTCATTAGTTGTTGGTTTTTCTTAGTTTCACCACTGTTGTGTGGTTTCTATTGAAAATTAAAAAAAAAAAACATTTTTCTTTTTAAAAGAAATTTTTTATTTTGAAAATATTGGCATTCACTTGTTGAAATAGAACGAATAGAGAATTGGCATTGGTCGTGATTTGTTGATATTGCATTTTCAAAGAAGATTATATATCGTAGTTCAAGATTGTTCTAGAAAACTCCTCTTTCCCTCCCGTAAATAGGATATTTTTCATTCCTATCTATGCATTGTTGGGTCAAAGTCTCACACAACATCGATTTCATTTATGTCTCCTTTGAGTAAGAACAACCTTTAATAATATTGCGCGAATTTTAAAATTTAACTAGTAACTCTTTTCTAGGACTCTATTACACCAACATTAGCTAGGCTAGAGCTTTGGAATAGGCAGAGAGATACACTCTCCAAAGAAAAAAACACACAATAACATCTTGTGGTAAGAAGTTTCAAATTCCATTTCCAACATTTTGTCCTAGGAAGCCCTTCTCACACAAGGGTCAAAACCGAGGTCGCATTGATATTGAGAGAGTTACTCACCCTGCTTTGTTGATATTGGTGTAGAGATTACATGTATTACGGGGGTCACTTGAATGTATACCCACAATGATGAGTGGAAGCCTCTCAAGTTGATTTCGGGCTAGATACCCTACCCTTGCGTGTGGATCGGACTATCGACTGTCCCCCCAGGATTTATTGTTGTTGGTGGTAACCTTAGTGGCCTATCTTCTTAGGGTCTTACACAAGGTGAATGTGAAGGGGCAAGTCTTCACGGTACCTGGAATCGACGTTGGCCAAACTCACTCAGGCTCCTTGGAGGGTATACCCATGATTATGTGTGGGAGCTTACACTAGGGTGTAAGTTCATTAAGCATGTCATCAACGTAACTTTTCCACCCTAGCCCAGCCCTTTCTCATCTCATTGTTGTGACGTTGGATTTCATCACCAACTAGTGCCTTCGGAATTAGAAGGTCTTGTTTTCTTGGTGTTGTTTCCTAGATTTTTTACTAGCGCATGTTGTTTGTTTACCCAAGTTGACCATAGAATTTTCTTCATAAGTTTTTAACTCGTTCACAATTGACCGTCCACATCGTTCATGTAGAATGCAGGGCTTACCCCTAGAAAATCTGGAAGGTTCTCAACCCTTGCCTACCAGCTCATCGGAGGGCTCTCCTCAACAGAGTGAAGTCCAAGACGTCACCACTCCACAAGTGGAAAGAACTAACTCTCTAGAACAGTTTTGAATTACCAATTCTCGAGAGGACTTTCGACTTCATCCCGACTCTGAGAGACATATTATGCGAGAAAATTCTTCTGGAGACTTGGTTGTTTTGTCTTCTGGATTACCGACTAGACCTTTTCCAGGACTTGAGGTTCAAGATCCTTTTTGGACTACTGGAATTTTTAGACGGGATCTCTTTGGCTCAGGAGCAGGCATTGATATCACCGTCTCACCTGTGTTCCCTGAAACCTCTGACCCAGATGCAGTACCTTTCACTACTGCTTATTATTTTCCTGGTACAAAAGCTCCATGAGCTGACCACATCTTGACTCTCCCTTTACAAATGGTCCATTACACAGATACTATGAGTCCTCACACCAGGATTACCATAGCTAGCCAAGACCCTATTGGCACACCGCTTTCGCCTAGAGTCACCCCAACTCTTCCACCCAGATACCGTGCGTTGAACGCCTCTATTCCAGTTCCTACGCAAATCACATACGAAACTTCTGGTGGTCCCTCTTTTTCTGGGTACTCTCCTCCTGGTTTCATTCCGAAACTTCCTTCGCCCCCTTTCAGAGGACCTTTTCCATACTCTATCATAAGAACTAATCCTAGTGGCACCATTCCCTCATTCACACCAAATTACCAGATTCCTGTTGGTGGACAACTTCACCAAGGAGGCCCAACTCAACCCCCCCTTGTAGGGAAAATACCAATTGGAACACAACCTCCGATTGGAACACAAACTCCGATTGGAACACAACCCCCGATCGGAGCACAACCCCAACCGACCCCACCCTATGGACAAAACATACCTCCATCCTTGGCCTAGTATTGGAACCATTTGACACAACATAATCCTCAATCGACTAGGGGCCAACAGCCTCAAGATACATCCATTATACCCCCTAGTATAGGCCAACCATATCCAGGTACGTCTAATCTTATTTGGGGCTTGAACGTTCAACCCCATGCCCCTGTTCAAGGGTACAATCCCATGAGTTACTTTCCTTCACAACAACCACCAAATCTGCCTAGATATTCGCATTATATGTAGACTGCTTATGGTCCCACTGGTTTTCCAATGGGACTCCCTCCCCAAAGCCACCAATGCCCACATGTGAATAGACAGTTACCTTTCTTAGTCACTTTGGACCTCCCGCATCTATCGAGGATTTTAAATGATCAGATCCATCTCTCTCCCCAATGGCCCACCATACTGACCAAACTACCATCTGACATCCCTAAATTCGATGGAAAAATAGGAGAGGACCCGAACAATCATGTAATGACTTTTCACCTTTGGTGCTCATCCAACTCCTTGATGGATGACTCTATTCATTTACGCTTTTTTCAACGAACTCTCACGGGTTCTGCCGCAAAGTGGTATATCAAATTACCACGAGGTTTCTTCACTAACTTCAACACCCTCACTATGGATTTCCTCACCCACTACCAGTTACCGATCCGCTATGAAACAGGGACTGAGATTTTGAGATCTTTTAAGAAAACCAAAGCCACTCATATCTCCGATCACATTCATGAGTGGTGATGGAGACGATGTCTCATCAAACTCGAACTTCCCGATCAGTTGTTGGCAGAATGGTTCACAAAATCATTTGTGAACGTAATAGGTAGTGACATCACCATGGGTGGAGTTGTCACAGAAGAACATGCCATTAGTCATCCTCAATACCTTGACCTCGTTTACTCACAAACAGATACTCTTTACGACCTACTCCCTGATGCACCTCGTCCTTCTAATTCCGCCACTTCAACTACTCCTGTTGCTTCTCATGCGGCCGACGATGTGATTGGCACTTTCCATGCCCAACTGTATTCCTTCCAAACCTCCAGCAACAACCCCAAACCCATTTCTTCTAATGTTCAAAATGATTTGTTTCCTACCCCTCCCATCGGCAAGACTTCTGAGGTAAATGTCGTTCAAACCACCCCCACCGGTAACAACAAATCCAGAAAGGGAAAGGGTAAGAATAAGGAGGAGAAAAATAATTCACAAGAAGAAAGAACCAAAACATCACCTGTTGAAGATAGGGATAAGAGAAAACCCCAATACCCTTGTCTTATCTGTGGTGATGATTACTACACTAAGGATTGTCCATGACGATCCAAGGTTACTAAGTTCCTTCAAGGGACCCCAAAACCACCCACTTCAGACATATTGTCACAACCCTTCCCTTCTCAACAACAGGCCCAATTGGTCATTCACGACCAACCCTCCCCCTCCAATACATCCTATGTCTTAATGTGTACAAGAGATTCAAAGAAAAACGACATTGCACTTACCACTCAAGCCAAATATTATTCCTCTAAAGAGAAGGTTGATGCTATACCTCCTTCATTGGTCCAACCATCGCCCATGACTCCACCTACCAATGGTCCTCTTCATCTCGAATGACCGATCCTCGACACAGTCCTTCTCCCTCCTCCAAAGGGCATCATTTGAAAATTGGCTTTCAATCCTCATGCACGTGTTGCCCAGAACTACAACATTGTTGAAGATCTGGCCCAAGAACCATCCGCGATGTCAGCCCTCGAAGTCCTTCAAAGTTTTCCTATACAACGGAAGGTACTGTTGAAATCTATTGGTGGAATCGACCCTGCAGATACAAATTTAATAATTTTTGACTTGGAAGATCACATTCCAAGGTTACCCCCTCAACTCGCGTTCCAAATACAAGTTATTGTCTCCAACAAAAACATTTGTAGAAATGTTATTGATGAGGGTGCCTTGACGTGTGTCATGTCTATTACCTGCTGGAAAGCCATCGGCTCTCCCCCTTTGACTGAATCCCATAACACACTCAAAGCCTTTAATGGCTCAGGTTTTAAGCCTTACATTGTCCTCCCTTCATTGCCAATCATGTTAGAAGGAAAAATGGTCCAAGTTGAAGTGGAAGTCTTTGATGCTCCTCTCGATTACAACCTTCTACTTAGCCGTAGCTGGATTGATTCCATGTGCGCAGTTGTGTTGACTCTCTTTCATGTTGTACGTTTCCCAGATCAAGGAAAGGTAATTACCGTCGACCAATTAGCCTTCTTTAACTGGGATGCACATACTGGCAACATACTGTTCATTGCCAAAACCCCCCCGGATACGAGAACATAGGTGTGGGTCTTCTTAAAGATTCCTCATTAATGGGTACCTTCGCCATCCCACCACCCGATGTTCCACATCCGTATGTCACTTCCATCAACATGATCTCCACCTCTATTCATGGAACCCCTGCATCTCACGACCCATGGATGGTACCCGACACCGACGATCATCTTCATTACCGTGACGAAATTCCTTTGAGTACGGTTGAATCTTCCTACCAGGCCATTCAATCGACAACCCCTTCTACCCCCTCTCTTGATGATTTATCTCCAGATCCATTCCACTTCATTTTTCCTACGAACAAAATGATTATGTCTGTCATGGAAGACACCCCCTAGGACGATGGGAATCATCGTTCCATCCTCTTCCTGGAACAACACACCATCGAGATCTACCAACGGATCTTGACCCCGTTGAATTTTGTCGTCATTTCCACCATTCCCGAGTCCACACACGATGTGTTTTCTGAGAGGAACTTAAGAAATATCTCACCCACCATCCCCCTCGACATATCCATAAAACTTGGAATTGTCAAAAATGTGCATATCGGAGCTTTGTGTTCCCCTGACGAAATCGTCACCTACAAGTCACTTTTCAAATAATTTTGTGACATCTTTGCCTGGAGCTATGAATAAATGTTGGGTATTGACCCCGACATTATGATACATGAGATTAAGACATACCCAAACGCTAAACCCGTCCAGCAATGCCTTCGTCCAGTCCACCCACGTAAAGCGACTGCTATCAAGCTTGAAGTTGAGAAACTTCTCAAAGATGACTTTATTTACCCAGTGGCTCTCACTGACTGGGTTTCCAATCATGTCCCAATTGATAATAAACAAGGCACAATTCGCGTGTGCATTGATTATAGGGATATTAACAAAGCATGTCCTAAGGACAACTTTCCTACCCCCTTCGTCGACCAGATTGTTGACGATTGTGCCAGATGGATGGTTTCTCCGGATATAATCAAATCAATATTGTTACCGAGGATCAACACAAAATGGATTTTATTTTTCCTTGGGGCACTTTTTCCTATCGAAAACTTCCTTTCGGTATAAAAAACGTTAGCGCAACCTTTCAGTGTGCTATGTCTTATGACTTCCATGATATCAAGCACATTGTGCAACCATATATTGATGACTTACCTGCTCATTCCATGCGTCGGGTCGATCATCCAATACACCTCTGAGCCATTTTCCTCCGATGTCAGTTTTACCATATACGCTTGAATCCTCACAAATGCGTTTTCTTCGTAGAATCTGGCTGACTTCTAGGATTTATCGTTTCACATCAAGGGATCAGGGTAGATCCTTTAGAGTTCGAGGTGATTCTCAATCTCCCTCCTCCTTATACACTTCGTCAGTTACAATGTTTGCAAGGGAAAGCAAATTTTCTTTGTCATTTCATCCCAAACTATGCCGAGATAACTGTTGGATTTATGCGACTACTTAAAAAGGGGTCCGAGTTCGTATGGGACACCATCGCAAACAAATATTTCAAAGCTCTGAAACTTTCCCTGACATGTGCTCCGCTTCTCTTCCCCCCTGATTACAGTCGCGATTACTTCCTCTACCTCACAGCCTCGGATTACACCATCGCTATGGTTCTCATCCAGGAGGATGATTCTCACGATGAACATGTCATCTATTACTTGAGTAGAAGTCTAACGCTTACCAAAACCAAGTATTTACATGTCAAAAAACTAGCCTTGGTAGCCGTCCAAGCAGTTCAACGTTTTCGACACTATATCCTCTCTCGCAAGACTACGGTAATTTCTAACTGCAACCCTATGCAACACATTCTCACACGTCAAATGCAAGGGGGAAAATACTCCAAATGGATCGTGATACTCCAAGAGTTTGACTTGGAATTCGAACGTGCTATGTCCAAGAAATCCTTAGTGTTTGCCGAGTTGATATGCGACTTTCCCTACTCTGAGACGAAAAAGGTAGCAACCGATTCATTACCTGATGAATCCCTTTTTCTGATTAGTTCCGATGATCTTTGGTATGGAGATATCATCATATATCTCGAAACCCAGACTTTCTGGCCCAATTTGTCTATTACTGATCGCCGTCAAATATGCTACCAAGTCTGTCAGTACATTATCCTCGATGATACTTTTTATTGTCGTGGGATTGACTTAGTTTTTTGACGCTGTCTCACATTTGACGAAGACAAGAAAGCCTTAAATGACTATCATTCTGGAGCATGTGGTGGTCACATGTTTGGGTATGCCACTGCCCAAAAGATCTTGCGAGCTGGGTATTTTTGGCCCTCTTTATTTAATGATTGTATAATTGTCATCCAAAAGTGCCACGCTTGCCAGACCTACAACCATAAAATACAATCACATCTCGCTCCTCTTCACCCCGTGGTCTCCATCGATCCTTTTGCGAAATGGGGTATCGATTTCATGACATGTCACCCTCACTCATTCGGGGGGCATGGATACATTATTGTAGCCATAGACTATTTTACGAAATGGGTCGAGGCGATGTTGACATTTGACAACACCAGAAAGACCGCAACATTATTCATATTCAATCACATCATAGCTCATTTTGGTGTTCCTCAAGCTATCGTCACCGATTAAGGTAGCCACTTTAGAAACTTCATGATGTTCGAACTCACTTAAAATTTGGGTCTTCGCCATGAAAACTCAACACCCTATTACCCACAAGCCAATGGCCAAGTCGAAGCGATTAATAAAGTCCTCATAACCATGCTTCAACAAATGATAGGGATTCACAAAATGAGTTGGCACACAATGTTGTTTTCAGCATTGTGGGCTTACCGAACATCCATTAAGCCTACTACCATATTTACACCATTCCGGTTAGTCTATGGTCTAGAATCCATCCTGCCAATTGAATGTGAGATACCCTCCCTAAAACCAGCCATCAAACTCCTACCAAACACTTATGCTGAAGAAGAACGTCTATTGTATCTCATGCGATTGAACGAAACTTGACATGATGCTACCCTAGTCATAGAAGCCCAGAAGAAATGTGTCAAGGCCCAATACGACAAACATGTCAAGCCTCACGTTTTCTCCGAAGGAGATCTGGTTCTCCTTTACGAACAAGATCGAGATATGCTAGGAGTTGGAAAATTCGAAGCCATGTGGCGAGGTCCTTACATCGTTAGACAAGTGCTGGAGAAATGAGCTTATGAGTTAGTAGATTATGATGGTATCCATTTGAGTGAACCCAGAAATGGGTTGTACTTAAATAAGTACTATGCCTAATATCACCTGTGCATGAGTACTTGTATTTTATTGTATCATACTTCTTGTGTGTTACTGTAGTATGTTTTTTTCATTATCTGGTCTCTGCCCTTATGTTATGTTGTGTTTGGTTTCTAGATGTCGGAGTCTTCACTACCCCACATTGGCTTCGCTGATGGTGCTAGTCGTGGTACTCAGAACCTTGCTTCTGCTGCTTGGGCAATTTATGCCCCTACAAATGAACTCATCACTCTACGAGGTGTGTGTCTCGGTTGTGCGACCAACAATATTGCAGAATATAGTGTCGTTATCGAATTGTTGATTGATGCTATCTTGCTCGGTATCCATCACTTGGTTGTATGAATCGATTCGCAGCTAGTAGTACTATAGTTAAGTAATGTCTATGCTATTCGAAGTCCTACTTTATTATCGGTATATTTATGAATTCGCCTTTTGGAACGTTATTTTGAATATATTGAGTATCAACATATTCCTAGATGTCTAAATACATTAACTGATGCATTAGCTAACTATGTATTAGAAAGAAATTTGGGCCATTTATAAACCAATCACATCACATGTATCACATAACACAAGATAAGCAGGTAGAAGCTGTATATATGTATATAACGATCAAAAGTTTTTTACAAATTTTTTTTGTCCAAGGACCAAAATTTAAAAATCTGAAGCTCATAGCTTCTACAAAGTAGCATCATGGGTGACACTCATGATAACACACGACTTCCTAGGAAACCCTACGAAAAATTCATCCAATAGACTCTAAAACGCCCACCATATCGTGCTGATAACGCCGAGGGACCTCTCCGATAGGCATGTTCGGAATGTCAGCAGTCAACCCCTCTAAGTTTTGCTCCACTGCCTCATAATCTTCAACATCCCATCATGGCACTGGAGCCACCTCTCCTCGTCACTGAATAGGAGAGGTACCCAGAGGTCGATAAGGCCCCACGTCTGTGTCATCAAAAAGAGTTTTTGTAATTAGACCTTGGACAAACATAAAAACATTGCATATGATAAAACTCACAAAAAAATTTAAAAATAACAAAAATGTGTACTTCTTACCTAGGTCACCCCACTGAGCATCCTCAGGTAGGGATAAATCCGGATCCCCTCAAAAATCCAATCTGACGTAGGCGTAGTCGTCAACCATCAACATCTATGGCCACAACCAGTCAAAGAAGGAATCATTGTATTTGATTATAGGCCCAGCTACGTGTCGAGCCATGAGGTTGCGCCACCTCAACATCCTTGGATCCTGTGGGGCTGGTAAACCCCACTCAACCTGTAATCTCAGCAAGGGAACGCTCTCAAGAAAGAAGGACACCAAAATTGACCCATACCCAAATTGTTTCAAATCACCTTTCCTGCATTTTGTCAACTACCTCTTTATGCTGCAAAGGACTGTGTATGACCAATTAAAGACTCGAGGCTCAGTACACTCTATTACGTACTGAAAATAGCTCTGGAGAGCCATGTGTGGAGTAGCGCTCCCAACCATATGAGAAATGGTGAATAAGATGGTGTGAAGGGTCAAATCTTGGACCCCCCAAATGGCCACCTTTCCTTTGCTTCTTTCCGCCTCTGGAACACAGTACTGATGACAATACTCACTCATAGGTAGCCCACCACCTTGACTATCAGTCAAGCTAGTGTGGTACCCACGCTGTGACAGTCCTGTTAGGAAGTAAACATCCTTGATATCCAAGGACAATGTGTGGACCCCCACGTGGAATACTTGTTGGTTCACGTCCCACATATGAATGAGGTACTCCAACAGCCTGACTTGGGCCCTCATACCTAGGATCCGAAAGAATTTCAAGAGACCACAGTCTCGAAGAGCGGCAACGGTGCCTAGGTCATTCCCGAAAATGGCATCATGCTCTTCATGCTCTCTTTCATGCCACTCCAGCATAGTGATGGTTAAATGCCTACACAAGAACCATAAGAAGAGAGTCAACAACTCATTTCAAGCCTTGGCATATTTTTCATTGAGAAAAAATCAAAGTAAATTTTCATTTTGCGGCCCTCGCAGGTGCCCCTTTAGCACAGTGTGAGGTTCTCATAGGTGCCCCTTTAGCATAGTGAGAAGTTCTCGCAGGTGCCTTTGGGGCCACCTGCAATAATCATGCATTCTTGCAGGTCCCGTATGGCTAGCCTACGATAATGCTAGGGCGCGATTTTTGGCTCCAAAGCAAGCTTAAAACCTTGAAATTTTCCAATGAAAACAAAAGTTGAACCATGAAAAGGTAGAAGACAGAGAGCTTACTTTGCTGACGGAGATGGTTCACCAAATGGTTTCTTGTACCTTCCGCAATCGAGCACTGAAATTCAAGGGAAAAAGAGGGGTTTTGGGCTAAATTCTTGGCAAAGTTACAATGACTATGGAAAAAGCCCTTTTACCCTCTTATATTTACTTTTTACCATTTTTTAATATTTTTATAATTGTTTTCATTCATCAAACCTAATGCCTAATATCCCTATGAGTGCGAATTTTTGCAGATATAACGACTTTGAAGTCCACATGAAGGAGTATGGATATTTTCTCTTTTTCATCGCATGCTTAATTGTTTTTTATGGTGTTTAGACAAAACCTCAAGCTTGGTCTTTGTTCGTTCTGACACTCGAAAATACATGAGAACGTAATCGAGCACACTTTTATCACTTTTTCGGGCTCGTTAAGGTTATACGAAAAAGGAACCCCCTGGAGTTATCTTTAAGCTCTTTTCAGACTCTCTAAACATGAAAAGATTGTCGGGCAATCTTGCTATTTTCACGCTCGTTAAAGTATTTGAAGAGAGTGTCTGTTGGGTGATAATTTATCTCTTTTTCGGTCTCATCAGACTAGTTTACAAAAAAGGAATTGAGAGATTTCTCTTTTGAGTGTTTTTCCAGACTCTATAATCATGAAAAACCTTCAAGTTTTCTATCTTTGGACTCGTTAAACAAACATCGAAAGACCCGTAATGGGACCGAACCACTCCTTCCTAGGGTTCATTAAACATACTCCGAGGGAATCATCCGAAGGATGAGATTACATCAACAGGCATATGTTATCCTCCTCAAGCTTGCGTAAAAATAAAGATGTACTCACCAAAAATGGTGGGGGAAAAATTTGGGAAAGGGATGTGTTTTCGTATTCATATTTTTTGGCAGTAAGTGTTTCTCTTGAACATGACACCCCCAGTTCATTATTTGAATCCGGTTTGGGAAATCCGTTTGTCTCTCATTCGACTTGCCACAAGGTCATATTCTAAGTCATCTCTGAGTCAGTGCTGCCAAATCATTGGTCATGTCATTCATATGTTCATGATAAGTTCATTTGAAACCTTTATAGAGTCAGCCATCTGCAGTTGTCCATTCTTACCAAATTAGCCTTCCCTGTGTCCATGTCCATCTATAGTCATACTCTATTTCACCTTCAAAATCTGTTACTTATTTCATGTCATTGATGGGGGATACATCAAGGCCCTCTCGTGACGAGTCTTGTTTCATCGACTCCAACTCATTATCCAGAAACATGACTTAGAAATTATTTGGTACCTTGGAACTTGCATGCCTCAATGGCAGGTTCTCTGGCTTTCGACAATGGGTTTTCATTATTGACTCTTGATCGAGATATTTCGTTGAATTTTCGACCTCAGCTCATTTATTCACATTCATTGGATTGTACTAGTGTACCTTGGAAGTCATTGACATTAATGGTGATTTCCCTCGCACTTGTTAACGGTTCCATCAACGACCAGTAATCGAGTGGTTTCTACCATGTTCAACTTCGGCTCATGTAATCACATGGTTAGATTCGTACTTTCAGATGGTAGGATTGAAGACCCTAAGTTTCATCTTTTTGATCCAGGCTGTGATGGAGTATGTATGATTTTCATCAACACATAGATCCACTTTGTATGTCTCGTGGCTATGGTGTCTTAATTTGAGTCTTCTCGCATAGATCCACAGTGTATTCCTGGTGGCTATGCAGTATTTTTGACAGCATGGATCCACGGTGTATGATTGGTGGCCATGACCCATGTTTATGATGTCATCCATTTGTGATCTGATTATGGGAATGCCTACCTCATAACTGGTACTATATTCTGTAGATGCTTGGTTGTTTGCAGGTTCCTGATTATGTGCACTCCTAGTTTCTGACACACACACACAATTTACAAAGTATTTCAGCTGTCACTAATTATAGCCTCATACTTTGGGGGGCATTATGTTACACATGATTTTGGTCACTCTGGTGATGTATTAACAATGGTGTATTTATGCTCCTAATAAGGACCTTTTGCCTGAGAAAAGTGGATCTTGTCTCCTTCCAAAAACATATTTTCAAAGTCAGCACATAGGATGCATATGACCTAGGGTGTGAGAATCCCCCATTCTCATAGGCCACTTTCATTTAAAGTGTGAACTTCTCATATTTTGCTCCATACATAGGGTGCAAACCTGTTTTCAAGCTTAGAAAAGAGAAGAGGTCTCGAGGGTTCTAGAAGGGAATCTTCTAGAAAATGAGTTGGCATTCGTATGGTTGTCATTTTACTGACTTCTTAGATTTAATGGGATCATCCTCATCCACGTAACCATCTCTCTTTCACCTATATATTGAAAGGTTTCTCATGGAAAAGGTTAAGAAAGATTGAATGAAGAATTGGTGAAAGAATTGTGTGAAGAACCCTGCCTGGACAGAGGCTTGAAGGCTCTAGTTGGTCTATCAAGAGGAATCAGATCTTCTTCATGCAAGTACAGAGCAAGTGTGTGTGTTGGAACCAAGGGTCACTGAAAGGAAGCTTGCGAAATCAAGGCGATCAAGTTGTATCTTCTACTTTCAATTAATATGATACAACAACATGTCCCTTTCCCATAAAGTCACTATTACTTTATTGTGTAATTCCTTGATCATATGCATAAGTTGACGTTGAATACATTTTGCTATATTCACTTTGGTTGGTTTGTGTTGTCTTGGACTTGACCTCATGATAGCACCAAAGTAAAGCGGGAGCAATAGAGACGTAAGGAAGCGATATAAAGGTATGTCACTTATTCCTCCCTATTAGTAGATTCAATGATCACAACTTAGGGAAAGAGTCATGTCCTATCCTATTTTGTTCTAGATCCAGGTGGATCTAGGGAGATCTATTAGTGTCTGCACCTGCTGATTAGTCCGATAACAAACATGTCATCCATCCATTGCATCAGACCTCCTCCGCTCCAGACCACTTACTACTTACCACCCTTCCAACTTACCACCATACCGACAATACCATACCACTCCTGCCTCGTGATGTCATCCTCCATTATCCCGCCATCTTCATCCCTACATTTGCAATAAACCAACTTAGGATAAAATCAATAGGTCAATAATGTTAGTAATAATTTTAGTATAGTTAGGTTTATGTTAGATTGGTTAATAATAAATTAATCATTAATTAATTAATGATTAATAATTGAGTTAGCTGTTAATATTTAGGTTAGTTTGTCAAAATAAACATTAATAAAAAATAAACAAATATAAATTAAAAATGAAATATTAATTAAAACACAAAACTAAAAAACAAAATAAAATATATAACAATTAAAATAAAACAAAGTAATAAAACAATAATAAAAAATATAATAAAAACAAAACAAAACAGAAAAAACATTAAAATCAAAAATATAAAAAAACAAAAAATAAAAAATGAAAACCAAACTAAAGACTATACTAAGTTATACCCACCCCCCAAATCCACACACACTTTCCCCAAATCAAATTAAATCAATGGACAAAAACAATTCCGGACCCCCCCTTGCCATCCGAAACTTAATGCTTGCGGGTGGGTCTGGAATGAAGTAGTTTATAAAAACACCCCCAGACACGTGGCAGATCCACAATCTAGAATACCCCCCCCCCACCCCCCTTAAACCTCTTACCACCTCAAGGGGGGTCCGGAATACCACTCTTCCCCCAAACAAACCGCTTTTGTAGTGTTTTGACCAGTTAACTTGCAAAGCGATTTTCGGGAAGAATAAATCAGATTTTGAAAAACCGAGAGAGGATTTTCTCCGTAACAGGATGAAGAATACAAAAATCTCTCAGTTTTTGCATAGGTTCCATGAGCAAGGAGAATCGAAGGCATCTTCAAGGCCCATTTTTTCAGTTTTTCATTTTCCTGTTGCAGTCCTGATTTTGCAGGAGGTATTTCAGTGAGATGGAGGAGAATTTGGCGAAACCGAAGGAGTTTTTTTTCCAGCATATTCCCATATACAATAACCTCCTTTTTTGTTTTCCCAGGTGTCATAATTAAGGAGAAACAAATGTCTGTTCGGACCCCTTTTTTTGTAGAAATTCGACAAGTTTTTCATGGCGGACAGTTCAATAGTTTTAGGGAATTTTTCTATTTTTGGCCAATATTGCCCATCTTTCAAAGAAAGAATTTGAAAGTGACTTTGTCGATAGGTTTTTGGCCCCTTAAGATAGGATCCGATCCTATTTTTGTGGAAACTATTTGATCTTGTACTATTTTTAGTATTTCAGTTCCTGTTTAATAGGATCTTTGTTTTTTATGTAAAGTCTATACAGCCTATGCTTTCAAGGTGAATGGGAAGAGACTGGACAGTGAAGGGTAGCATGGGAATGTTCCCATATATTATAGAAATGTTTCTAAAACTGTAAATGACTTTTATGAATGAATACATAGGCACTATATTTCCAGATTCATGTGTTGTGTTTAAGTGGTGAAGTTTTCCCTGATGTAATTTGTCATTTTCCTATTTCACATGCTTCTTTCTTTCTACATTGTTTATGAGAATATAATGTGCAGGATTTGTCCTTAACACCCTATGCTGGATCGAGATAATATCTATGTTTTCTTCCAAGTTTTAAATGAAGAATTTAGATATACTCTGCTCTACATTTGAAATGAATTTCAATCTATCCTTTTTTTCCCATCTTATAATCTCAAAGGATCCACTGGCATGACTATCCTGCCTAGTAATATTTTGTCTTATTTATCCATTCATATGTTGTCTTTTATTTTTGACTCCATTTTGCCCAATGACCCTTTGTTGTCTCAACCAAAAACTTTAAAAGAAATCTTGTTCTACATAGCTAGCCTAAGATCAAATCTCGAACAAAGATAAATTTGATAGAGAGATCCCTCTCTGAGTCTTGGAGGGCTAGATCTCTGACTCGAAGTGGTTTTGATGTTGCCTCTGTGACTGCCTTCATAGACTTGGGAAAATTATAGAGTGCTAACACTATCGAACTTTTGACTCCCGAAGAAATGCATCCCATATCTTCAAGACTTCAATGATTTTGTTTTCTCATCGACACTTTTCAAAACTACCTATTTTCCGAACAAATTATTATAATAGCTTCGGGACTTCAGAGATTTTGTATTCTTATCGACATTTTTCAAAACTTTTGAATTTTCGATCAGGTCTACGTCACCCCGACGTGCCATGATTTTGGCACTTTAGAAGATCTCTTCTCATGCATATTTTCAAAACCACTGAACCACTTGGGAAATCCAATGATTCTCCTCCTCCTGAATGATCTACGATTGAGAGACACTCTGGGACTTCAAAGGTTCATTCTTTAGCTCCTTTCTCAACAAAAACTTAAAAAAACTCTTCGAAGTAACGAAGTCCAAAGGACTTTACAGTTAACTTTCATGTACCTTCTCCAGATCTGATGGTTGTGCGGGATCTATCTTCTTTCAAATAGATCCAATGAACCAAATTTAAAATTTGTGTCCCAATACCATAGTTTATGTGTTTTATCAAACTATTATGCCTCCTGATCTTATGAACACAACCAAGGTGTTCCCTTAGTGCCCTCTTGACACTTTGTAATTTTAATTCTCTGAAAATTTTGCGTCAAAAATCACTTATACGACTCAATTCAGGCTCAGTGTTGAAAATTGGGCTCTGATACCAATTTGTAACATACCCAACCACCCAAGTTGGGTCATTCCACTTAAAATTCAATGTTTTGATACCATTTTATAACATACCCATCCTTCCAAGATGGGTCATGCCACTTAAAATTTTCATGCTCTGATACCATATTGTAATGTACCCATCCATCCCAGGGATGGGGTATGCTACCATCAATATCTACTCTATTCAAACTCTGGCATACATACATACATACATATACACATACACATACACATACACATACACATACACATACACATACACATACACATACACATACACATACATACATACATACATACATACATACATACATACATACATACATACATACATACATACATACATACATACATACA
>ML782969.1:498357-572100 GCA_009831015.1 Picea engelmannii
GTTGAGGTACAAGTTGGTGCATGGTTGATGCACTTGTTTAAGGTACATGTTGATTACAAGTTGAGGTACAGGTTGGTGCATGGTTGATGCACTTGTTTATGCTACAGGTTGATTACAGGTTATTGGTACAAGTTGTTACAGGTTGTTTGGTACAGTTTGATTTGTATAAGTTTACAACAATATATATCACATTGATAGTGTGTCAGTGGTTCCATCATTGTACTTCTACGTCAGGGTGGTTGGATGGGGAAAGGACAGGTGGTTGTAGCCACCTTCAGGTTGTAGTCGAAGAACATAGGGGGTTTTAGCTTCCTTGTGGTTGTAGCCAGAGAATTGAGGAGTTGGAGCTTCCCTTAGGTTGTAGCCTGAGAAAATAGGGGGTTGGAGCCTCCTTCCAATTGTAGCTGGAAATCAAAGGAATTTTGTTCTTCCAATGAATGTAATTCTTAAATACATATAAGAAAAAACATTATGTCAGTTTCTCCCACTTTGGGTTTCCACATAAAACAATGGTGTATTGTGTATGTGTATGATTGCTCATTTGTTCATTATTTATTTACTCTCCAACTATTGGATGATAATTTTACATCGATATAACACTTGGAGTTTGAGGGTAAAAATAATTGAACTTCTCTATTACCGATTCACCACCCCTCTTAGTAATCCAACAATTGGTATCAGAGTCGGTTCCTTCAAGAAACAGTGTAACCACTAGAATGAGATCATGGATTATTATGAGAATGGAGTACCATTGTTCAATGGTCAGAATGGTTTAATGTATGATATGTGGAGTGGAAGGAAAAATGTATTTTTACAAGAACAAGGGTATTATATTTGGCCATCAGTCGTTACAGGATATGACAGTTCAAAAAGGGCAAAGACTATAGCCAAGAAGGAATTGAAGAAGAATAAAAAAATAGCAATGGATTTCATCAGGTAAGGATTACATAATCTGGTAAGGGAAAAGGTTGGTAAATGTTCATCAGCCAAAGAAATTTGGGATAAATTACATGATATATATTCATCACCCATCACAGATTCATAAAATGCCAAAGAATATGCAGGTACAGATCAAGAAGAAAAATGTTCACCATGTCAAACAGATTCAGAAGATGAAGAGTACCTAATCAACAAAGGTATGTTGTTTTTCTTTAATCATGAAAAACACAGATGTATTGAAATAGAATGCCATGAGACAGAAACAATAATTGACAAGGAAGAAAATTATGAAGAAGAATTGATCAGTGCTTTAAATGAACTAAGAAAAAAAAGAGAAGACAACAACTCACTCAAGAAGGAATTGATGAAACAAAAGGAAAGTTCTCACATTTTTCAATAATCCCAACAGGTCATTAAGAAATTAAGAACTCATCTAGAAGAAGTAAGAAAGATCGAAGAAAATATTAATGATCAAAAAAACTATTTGGAATCCAACATAGAAACATAGAAGGAAGAAGCAAAAATGAGAGAGAAGATATTGACAGATCATCTCAAGGAAATAATTAATGATCTAAACCAGCTTGGGTCAGAGTTTGGTCATGAAGAGAAAGTACTTGAAGAAGAAATAATCACATTAAAAATTCAGCTTGAAGAAGCGAGGTGAACAGAAGAACTCATGAAGTCTCATATATTAAAGAAAGAAGAAGAGGTTGAGAAGCTTGAAGAAAAGGTTTTCACATTGAGAAGTAAAATCGTCAAGCTCAAAAAGAAATTTGAAGAGACAAAAACATATGTATTAGTTGTAGAGAATGAAGAGAAGCTCTCTAGGTTGCTAGAAAGAAGAATGAAGGAAATAAAAAGAGTTATTCAGAATTAATCAAAGGAAGGAATCGTGGTCAACTAGAATCTAAGAAAGCTATTGAAGATACATCTTCAAGAAGACCATCCATTATCAAGCCACAAAGAAGCTTCAATCATGATCATGATCTGTCAAGGAAAAAATTTAGAAGGACTACACCACGAAGAAGATCATTCACTCCCAGGTATGCAAATTTATTTTATGGTCATTGCTTTTATTGTACTAATTTTGGACATAAGGTTGTAGATTGCAGGGATTATAAAATAATTTTTCAAGAAGGAAATGCCTATGTGGCCCCACGTAACATTGGATGTTACAAATGTCATAACTATGGACACATAACTAGTGATTGTAGAAGCATGATAGATACTTCCATGAAAGAGAACACTGATATCGAATATAAGAAAGTATGGATAAGAAAACATGAAGAACATGTGACCAAAGACCAGGTCCAGATATCGCAAGATTGGAAATAAAATGAGATCAATAAAATTCTATAGAGAAAAATAAAGATGTCAGATACAAAAAGATTTGGAAAATAACTGAAAGACAAGAAGGACAGACAAATAAGGAACAAGTTCAAGAGATTGTACATTCAAGAATTGTAGTGAAAGATGAATCCATAGAAAAAAATAAATAAGTTAGAGCTTACAGAGATGATGAATCTACCAATGAAGATGGTGATGAATACACATTAGATAAGGAATTGTTCTGAGCCATCTGACTTAGAGACTCCCAGGTAACATGAATATTAGATAGGGGGAGTCTATGTGATAGATTTGACATACCAAAGAACCATCCTTTGAGTATATTGCATAGTTTGAGTAGACATATCCAGAGAAGTCAGTTAGCAGAAGTATAGTTTGATAGTTGTAGTAGTGAGGACTTCATGATAGTATAGTAATAAATGGGTTAACAATATGGACAATTATGTAGTAGAGTCTTGGACAATATGGAAAGAAATGGATTTTTAAGAACACTTAGTAGGTTTGGAAAGATATATGACAATGGACGAGAACATGAATTCATAGATTGGTTCAGAGAGTGGTTCAGAGACAAAGGGACATTATGGATGTTAATTACACAGGAAATGGATCGAAAAATGCTAATGGATTCCAAATTGACAGATATTTTTTGGACACATGCAGTGTATACAACAGTTCACATTTGAAATAGATTAATTCTTAGAAACAACAATGACAAAACTCCCTACGAGCTATGGAAAGGAAGACCGAAAAATGTGAAGCACTTCAGAGTATTTGGAAGCAAATGCTACATAAAAAAAGAAGATGGTAGAATGGGAAAGTTTGAATCTCATGTGGACAAAGGAGTACTTGTTGGTTACTCAAGTAAAATGAAAGAATACAATTATTACAATCTAAGATTGAACAAGTTGTATAAAGAATCAATGAAACAATTGATGAAACAGGTGGACGAGAATCAAAGGAGGAAGAAAATGAATTAGTGGAACAACTTTATGAAGGAGAAGGAAAATATGAAGAAGAAGTAGAAGAGAAACATGAAGAAGATTAGACAAAAGTAGAAGATCAAGTTCAACAAGTTCCTCCAAAGAAACCTAGCAAATGAGTACAAAAGAATCATCCTTTATATCAGATTATTGGAAACAAGGATGCAGGAGTTGAGACTAGAAGAAGAATTCGTTCACCAGAAAAAAAAACACCTAACACTCTTCTCTACGATTGAACCAAATAGTTTTGAAGAGGCCAGTAAGGATGAATTATGGAACAAGGCCATGAATGAATAATTGGATCAAATAGAGAAGAATGACACTTGGGAATTGGTTCCAATACCAAAGAATAAGAATGTGGTTGGCACAAAGTGGGTTTTTAGAAATAAATTGAATGAATATAGAAAAATTACAAGGAACAAAGATAGATCGGTATGTAAAGGATACACACAGGTTGAAGGAATCGACTTTGAAGAGACATTTTCCCCAGTTGCCAGAATGGAAGCAATCCAATTGATTTTAGCTTAAGCATTCTCCAAGAATATTAAAGTGTATCAGATGGATGTGAAAACAACTTTTCTAAATAGAGAACTTGAAGAAGAAGTCTACATCGAACAACCAGAAGGAATTGAGTTGTCATAGAACGTAGATTATGTGTGTAAATTGAAGAAGGCCTTGTATGGTCTAAAACAGGCTCCTAGAGCATGGTACTCTAGACTGGATAAATATCTACAACATGCAGGTTTCAGAAAAAGGAAGTGCAGACAACAACCTCTAAATCAAGGTAACTCAAGATAGTATTTTATTAATTGAATTTTATGTTGATGATATTATTTTTGGAAGTAATGATGACAGGTTAAGCCAGGAATTTGCAGAGGATATGCATAATGAATTTGAAATGTCATTACTAAGATAACTATCCTTCTTTGTAGGTCTTCAAATATGTCAAAGCAACCAAGGAATTTTTATTTCTAAAACTAAGTATATCAAAGAAATGCTAAAGAAGTTCATAATGGAAGATTGCAAACCAATTACCACTCTTATGCAGGCCAGTTGCAAGTTGAGAAAATATAGGTCAATGATTGGTAGATTACTATATGTGATAGCATCTAGACCAGATGTAATTTAGGCAGTTGGAAAGGTGGCATGATTTCATGAAGCACCAAAGGAATCACGTTTCTTAGCAGTGAAAGTGATTTTCAAATTTCTCAAAGGAACACAAGAGTTTGAATTATGGTATCGAAAAGGAAAAGATCTATCACTTATTTCCTACATAGATGCATATTGGGCAGGTTGCATTGATGACCAAAGAAGCACCAATGGAGAAACGTTCTACTTGGGTGAGTGTTTAGTATCATGGCTAAGAAATAAAAAATCATCAGTGTCCTTATCTACAGCCAAAGCAGAGTATATTGTAGCAACAACATGTTGTACATAGGTTCTATGGATGAAACAAACTATGACATATATATAGGTTGAGTATGATGAGCCCATTCCAATCTATTGTGATAATACAAGCACCATCAGTATCTCAAAGAAATTGGTGATGCACTCCAAGACGAATCACATTCCAATCAAGTGTCACATTCTACGGGAACAAGTTGCAGAGAAGAACATCAGAGTTGAATATGTGGGCACAAAAGAAAAAGTGGCAAACATATTTACAAAACCACTTCAATGAGAAGCCTTTGAGTATCTTCGCTAGAGACTCAGAGTAATTTCTACTCCAAAATGATTTCTTTTGAATGATAATCTTATATGTATTATATTTACATGAGGAAGCACCATAAAGAGGAAAGTTCAGGTTGGGATATTAGTTTCAGGAAGAGTCCAGTCCGGGGGAGCAACCCCGGATGGAAATATACCTTTGCCATTGATGACAAAGGGGGAGAGATTTATCATATGCAAAGGTAAATTCTTGGAGAAAGAGTACAGAGGCATGGTTCTAGGGGGAGCGATGGTCACATGGGGAGAATGAGTGATACGAATTTAGTATTTCATCAGATTGTTGCCATCAATGCCAAAGGGGGATATTTTTTATTAATTGGGTTGGTTTTCATTGACGTCAACCCTTGTAGAAAGTTCGGTAGAGAATTTTGTTACCACAAAGGTTTGGGTAATGGACCCAAGTTTGTTAGATGAATAATGGTATGAGTTTTGATATATTTGCATGTAATAATATTCTAGATGAATAGTACATGCCATTCCATTTCCCGTGGTATGTGTAATTCCACATAACTCCTCACAGTTAGAGAGTTATGGCCATGTGAAGTTGGAGAACCCTCATGAGTCATCTAGAAGCTCCAAAAGGTCAAAGTAGTCAAAGTGGTTGCAAAAAAGAAATTATTTAAATAATAAAGTGAAGTGATGAGTGTACTATAAGTCAAAGTGGATACAAAAGAAATTATTTAAATATTAAATTTAATGGAGAAATTACTAAGTGGACAAGTGGTTAGAAGTGGGTTATCCCTAAAATAAGGAAAGTGGGTTAAGATAATTAGAAGGTAATTTAAATAATAAAGTGAAGTGATGAGTGTACTATAATTCAAAGTGGATACAAAAGAAATTATTTAAATAATAAAGTTAATGGAGAAATTACTAAGTGGACAAGTGGTTAGAAGTGGGTTAGCCCTAATGCTAGGGTCCTAACCCGCACATAGGTAGAACAATATATTTGTATGTAATAAAGGTCAATATTAATAAGGCCTTTCAATAAAATAGAATAAGGAGGATGTAAGAAGACCTAATAGAAACTTCCGCTTCTAGAAGGATCTTCCTCTAGATGCTTCTTTTTATTATAAATAGGAGTCGAGGGTATGAGAACCCTAGCTTGGATATTATTGTAATAGAGCTCTGCTCAACTGGAGTTTTCCCCCTCGAAGAGGCCCGTGAACATTTCTTTCAGATTCAAAGTGTTATTTCTATTATTATTCTCTTATCATTTCAGTGCTATTGTGGTGAATTTTTTGGTTATATTGTTGTTATTCTTCCATTTCTAGCATTGTATTTTTGTTCTGCATACATTTTATATCTGCTATAGTACAAGTGGTATTAGATCACTTTCCTCGGAAGAAAGTGTGGGTTAAATTTTTTTTTCACGGTAGAGACGTATTCCGGCATCCTTAAGCCACAAAGATCTATCATTATGCGCATAAACCTGTGGTTGAGGGATTCATACATGCAAGAAATACAAGTGGTACTTAAGTGCACATTTGTTGGCCACCCTTGTAACCCTTGTTGGTACCCCTTCAAGTGGTAATGCATCAGACAACACCTATGTATGGATCGACCTATATTACTTGAAGCCCTCTTTAGATAAACCAATCGGTTGCCTGACTGCTATAGTGTCACTGGGAACAACACTCGGGAAGATACTCTCTAGTACCTAGGTAGTCAGATAGTATGACTAAGAGTATGGTCTATCCTCCTTAGTTAGTTCCCTGAGATATTGGGCTGAGTACTACTATTCGACCCCGCACATATATCAGAGAGCTATAGCACATGGAAAACCCTTGTCTGTAGAACCCTTGAATACCTAACCCTTGGGGACAGAAACATAAACAAATTAAAATAGATAAGATCTATTGCTGCGCAACTATGTTCGGGTTACCAAGTAAATACACATTTCTTTCTGGTTAAGCATTTGGGCATTTCCTCTCTACAATATTCTTCAAACCGGAGTATAACTCCGCAGGTAAAAAAAAATAAAAGTCTAGAAATGTTTTCACCATTATTTGAGAACTATTCCATTGGATTCATATCTTTGCCCTTATCACATTCATCCATATCATTTTTTAGCAAAATTTTTGACCCCGCCCCCCTCATTTTCAGTTCCCCCATCCTCATGGCACATACTCGTAGCCAAGACTTGGAAGCTCGCTTCAACACCTTGAAATATAGTCTCATTGAGACCCAACAAGAAGTGAAACAACTCAGTGCCAATGTTGTATCCATCAATACAACCATGCATTCCTCAATGGAGGAAATCAAACAAGACCTCACCACCCAACTTGAATCAGTCTTTTTGGCACTCTACACCAAACTGCATATCCCTACAGATAACCCTTCCTCTTCCTCACCTCCACATCCTGAAGGTGACCATTCCTCTCATTCCAATAACTTTCACAACCATCACTTTCAACATGATCTATGCCTTCCGCAGGTGGATGTGACCAAATTTGATGGCTCGGACCCCACTGGTTGGGTAACCCAAATGGAACATTATTTCTCTTTATACAACATTACAGGTGACTTGGCCAAACTCTGGTATGGTGTTCTCCATCTAGATCAAGATTGGTGGCAATGGTGGAAATGGAGACAAACTTCTTGTCAAGGGTATATTGCTTGGACACACTTTGTGGTAGAGATTTATGAATGCTTTGACACTGACACCAACCATTTGGGTTGTTTGTAAAAGTTGAAACAATTAGGAACAGTGGAAGAATTTATAGTTTCCTTTGAGCACCTAACTTTTAGAATAGAGGGCATGTTTGACACCTTCTTCCGAGAGTGTTTTATCAGTGGCCTCAAGGATGAGATTCGCGCCCATGTCCTCATGGCTCGGCCTTAGAGTTGGGTGGAGGCTACTAAAAGAGCTAAAGAAACACAACAGGTGGTATCCTCTCAAAACCGAAAACCCTCCTTTATCCCTCTCCCTAAACCAGTAAATCCCACTACTCCCTCTTCTCCAATAAATATCCAAAAATTGACCAGAGATGAAATGGATGAATTTCAACTCAAAGGCCTTTGTTATAACTATGATGAAAAATATTTCTTGGGCCACAAGTGTAAAGAAAAAAATATTTTTATGGCCATATCCGAGGATATTTCGGAAGAGATGTAGAAACTCCCAGTGTGTCTGCATCACTTGAATCGACTGACATAACCCCTCCGTCAGACCCTCTTGAAGTAGAACCAGTCATTTCCCTCAATGCTCTCACTGGCTTCTCCACTCCCCAAACCCTCAAGCTAATCGGTTACATCAAGCATCAGAAGGTCATTATTTTGGTTGATAGTGGTAGCACCCATAATTTAATTCATTGCTGCATTGCCCAAGAAACTCATTGCTACATCCATTCCGTCAATAATTTCCAAATCATGATTGCCAATGGTGGTTCCATGAAATGTGGAGGGCGTTGTGAAAATGTGTGTCTCCAAATTGGTGACTACCACCTAAAATCTCATATGTTTTCTATCGACATGGGATCTTGTGACATTGTATTGGGTGCAGACTAGCTAAGCACTTTGGGTCCCATTCTCATGGATTTTAAATACTTAACCATGCAATTCGACCAGGAGGGACACCAATATAAGTTCCAAGGCATCACCACCAGTTCACCTGAGATCATTAGTTCTCATCGCATGGAAAATCTGCTCAAAAAAGGTCATTCTGGTGTTATTGTGCAAATCCATGCCATACAAGAAACAAGGACACCCTCGGTCCCACAAGACCTCCATGACATCCTTTCTAAACATCAATTGGTATTTTCCACTCCCCAAGGACTCCCTCCTTCCCGTGGTGTTCATGATCATTCCATTCCCCTTGTAGCTGGAAGCCTTCCTCCCAATATCTATCTGTATCGTCATCCCTTTTCCCAAAAAAATGAAATTGAGAAAATGGTCCAGGAACTCCTTAATGCAGGTGTTATCTGCCCTAGTATGATCCCCTACTCTTCTCCTGTGGTCATGGTCCTAAAGAAATAAGATTCTTGGCGAATGTTTCTTGACTTTAGTGCCCTCAACAAACTTACCATCAAAGACAAATTCCCCATTCCTGTCATTGATGACATCCTAGATGAATTGAGTGGTGCCCAATTCTTCACTAAACTGGATCTTCATTCGGGCTACATCCAGATACGTATGAAAGAGGAAGACATTCCCAAGACTACCTTTAGAACTCATGAGGGCCACTATGAATTTTTGGTCATGCCCTTTGTCTTGTGTAATGCCCCCTCCACCTTCCAAAGCCTCATGAATCATGTCGTTTGTCCTTTTCTCTTCCATTTTCTCTTAGTTTTCTTTGATGATATCCTCATCTATAGAAAAAACTGGACAGACCATCTTGCTCATGTGGATCAAGTTCTTCATCTACTCTCTCAGCACCAACTTTTCCTGAAACAATCTAAATTTGCTTTTGGCACCTCAGAAGTAGAATACTTGGGTCATCTGGTTAGCAAGGATGGCATCAAGGTGGATCCTAAAAATATTGAAGCTATGCAATACTGGCCTCACCCAAAGACTCTTAAGATATTGCATGGATTTCTGGGCTTAACATGGTATTATCGCAAGTTTGTTAATAATTATGGGAAGATTGCAGGACCTCTCACTGCTCTCCTAAAAAAGAACTCTTTCACTTGGACTCCAACCGTTGCTCAAGCTTTTCAAACCTTGAAGATGACCATGTGCACCACTCCATTCCTCGCCCTTCCCGATTTCACAAAGACCTTTTTGTTGGAATGTGGTGCCTCAGGGAAAGGAATTGGTGTTGTCCTTATGCAAGAGGGTCAAACTTTGGCCTTTACCAGCAAGCAACTATCTAAAAGAAATCTGGGCAAATCCATCTATGAAAAGGAAATGTTGGCTATTCTGCATGTCATTGCTCTGTGGCACTCTTATCTATTGGGGCAACATTTCCAAATTAAGACAGACCATCAAAGCCTCGAGTATTTTCTGGAACAACACATTTCCTCCCTAGAACAACAAAAATGGGTGACTAAGCTCTTTGGATATGATTATGAGATCATTTACAAGAAAGGAAAAGACAATGTGGTTGTGGATGCACTTTCCTGCAAATAAGAAGATGAAGGATCTCTTTTTTCTCTTTCATTCATTGTCCTAGATTGGCTCCAAGTCATTCGCCAAAAATGGCTACAAGATCCCAAAAGTTCGCAGTTGATCCAGCAATTGTAGTCCAATGCGCCAGCTTCCCCAAGGTACTCTTGGCTCCATGATGAACTTTGATATAAAGGCCATTTGTATTTAAGTATACAATCAAAGCTTAAATCCATGATACTTTCTGAGCTTCGTGATACACCCATAGTAGGGCACTCCGGGTTCACCAAAAACTATGACAGGGTCAAACGTTCCTTTTTCTGGGATGGTATGAAACATGACATTCATAATTTTGTCGTTGAATGTGATGTATGTCAATGAAACAAGGGAGAAACAGTGAAATCTCTGGGAACATTACAACCACTCCTGATTCCACCTACTCTTTGGAAGGATATATCTATGGATTTTATTACCAACTTACCCAAATTGGGAAATAAATCAGTCATCATGGTGGTTGTTGATCGCCTTTCCAAGTATGCTCATTTATGTGCCCTTCAACACCCGTTTACAACATCCACAGTGGCTCAAATTTTCATGGATCAGGTCTTCAATCTTCATGGCATACCACACTCTATTGTTTCTGAATGCGACCCAACTTTCACAAGAAATTTTTGGCAAGAACTGTTCAAGATACAAGGCACCAAATTGCATCTCATCACAACTTATCATCCCTAGACTGATGGCTAAACAAAAGTTGTCAACAAGTGTTTGGAAACATATTTGAGGTGTTTTTCCTCGAAAAAGAAAAATCAGTGGGTTCAATGGTTACCCCTAGCTGAATGGTGGTACAACACTTCATACCATACAACTACATGTAAATTTTAAACCTGTGAAGTAAAGCAATGCATTTAGATTCTTAAGAAAAACAAAATTTAATCAACGGCTCATACACAGAGTACATAGAGATTTTATACCGGAAACCCTCAACTAGGAAAAACTTTTTTTATATTCATTATATCGAATTTCACCATTCACTATACAATATATACAATGTTTTTAGGTATTTCGTAGATACCAAAACCCTAATCCCTAAAACCAGGATTATTTTTAGTAAACCGCTAAAAATAGAAAAATCCGCTAAAAGTAGCCAAAACCGCCCCAAAAAAAAATCGGGGCGCTGCCCCGAACGTTGTGCGTAACCAGGGGGGCATACGTGCCCCCCCCTAGAACCCCTCCTATGAAAGTGCCCAATGCACATGACACAAACAAAGCACTAGTATGATGGATCGTCAGACACAGTTGTCATATCTGACGCACCCACACACACACATGCAAAGAATATAACACATACCCAACACTACATGCGTGGCTCCTTTTGAAGTAGTATATAGATACAAGCCACCTTCTATTCTCTCATACTTACCAGGTGCCTCGAAGGTCCAGGCATTTGACCTAACACTTACAGCTTGAGAGGCTATTCTTCGTACACTCAAAGAGAATTTGGTCATGGCACAGAATTGCATGAAGCAACAAGCAGATCAAGGTCGCTCTGAGCGTCAATTCGCAGAAGGGGATCAGGTGTTTCTTCGACTGCAACCTTACAAGTAAACTTCCCTCAAGGCCGAGCATTGTCATAATCTAGCACCCAAATTTTATGGTCCTTATACCGTTCTCAAGCGTGTGGGAGAAGTAGCCTATCATTTTTCTTTTCCCAGCCATTCGAAGCTACATCCTATTTTTCATGTTTCATGCCTAAAGAAGGTGATTGGAGCTAAGTGCCAAATTCAAACCAACCTTCCATAGTTAGTTGAAGAAGGATCCATTTGGCTACATCCAAAAGCATTTTTGGACCAGCGTGAGCGTCGCCTATGTCAGAGAACCATCAAGGAAGTGATAGTCCAGTGGAAAGATACAACTCCAACAGATGCCACTTGGGAACCAACTACCATTCTGCAACAATTTCCTCATCTCAATATTTGAGGACAAGTTTGTTTTTAAGGGGGCGTACATGTTAGGGTCCTAACCCGCACACAGGTAGAAAAATATATTCATATGTAATAAAGGTCAATATTAATAAGTCCTTTCAATAAAATAGAATAAGGCAGATGTAAGAAGACCTAATAGAAGCTTCCACTTCTAGAAGGATCTTCCTCTAGATGCTTATTTTTATTATAAATAGGAGTCCAGGGTATGAGAACCCTAGCTTGGATATTATTGTAATAGGGCTTTGCGCAACTAGAGGTTTCCCCCTCGAAGAGGCCCGTGAACATTGCTTTCATATTCAAAGTGTTATTTCTATTATTATTCGCTTATCATTTTAGTGCTATTGTGGTGAATGTTCTGGTTATATTGTTGTTATTCTGCCATTTCTAGCATTTTATTTTTGTTCTTCATAGAATTTATATCTGGTATATTACACCTAAAACAATTTAAGTGGGTTAATATGGTTAGAAGGTAACCCCTTGAGGAAGCTACATGAAAGTATAAATAAGAGGCAAGAGTCTCTCATTTTTAATCACACTTGAGCATATTTAATATCTACAAGTGAATGAGGTAACCAAAGGGTATCTAAGGTGAATTTAAGAGGGAAGGTGAAGTAAAGAAGGCCGAAATTCAAAGGAGGATAAATTGTTTTGATGATGCTTTCTAAGGTATGTTATTTATAGGTCATCTCACCATTTTCGCAACAACGTTTTTTCTAGAATGATCTAGAATACGCAATCTGGAGGCCATTGAGGAAACATATCCAAGTATCTGTGATAAAAGTTCAGCTTGTGGGTAGTTTTATTTTTGGAGTTACATGTCGTGGAAAATAGGGTTTGTGGATAGTCCTGAAACTTGTCTAAAACAGGTGTTTCAGGTAAAAACTTCATAACTTCTTCATGAAAGATCCAAATTCTATAAGACCAAATGTATTGGTTAGAGTACAGTTTGTAGCTTTCTATGTACAATTTTCAAATCCATACAACAAATACTCTATGCGGGGCACGCTCTACAAGTTATCTCTCTAGAATAAACCAGAATTCAACAAGGTATGTCAGTTTTGCTATAACTCCTTTTCTGAGAGGTTCCAAGCAGTGGAACCTGGTAGAATTGCATAAAATAAACTGAAGAAAATTGTGTACTATTTTCATATCTTTATTCATTACTGTTGTGGTGGGAAATCCCCCTACAGACTAGAAAATATGGTTATAGTATGCATGCAGATATGACCAAAAGAAAACTGCTTTCTACTTTCGTCCTAGAATTAATCCCCATTTCTTTTCAGCAAATACATGGTTTATACCAACATACCTTGTTCTGGATGGTCAATCTCGATCCTTTTTCACGCTTGATCACTTGTTGGAAGCTCTCCTCCCAAGGATGACCTGCATACAAAACAAGAAACAAAATACACATGCATTTTACCTACAGACTAATGGGTTAGAGATTCAAACATATATTTACTGAACTATGAATAACTCATATAATGGGACGGGAAAATCATTTCTTTATTATTAAATTTAATGAGTCAACTTACAATGTCAAAACCGGCCACTACTCCATGAATCCTGATCCTAGGTTCCTCTTCAAATGTCCTCCAACTTCTTTGCTTTGTATCTATTCTTGCACAAGGATGGCTAAAGGGTTGGGACAATGGGAATATGTAATTGGACAGACTTTCTTTACTCTTTTTATCCTCTTCCAAATGGGACCCCTAACCCTTCTTTTATAGGCTAGAAGAAGCTAGGTATTTGGACGAACCCTTGGCCATGCATGGTCGAGAGTTTCAGTTAACTCACCCAAAGCTGTGTGTTTCGTCGACAACTTTTCTTTTTTCGTGATTTTTTCGGTCCACGCAGGATGTTTGGGGTTAGATAACATGTACACGCATGCAGTAATGGCATAGGGCACGCGCGACCTTATAAAAGAAGTTTTTTAAAGAGTTGTTCAACATTTCTTTGGAAAAGAAGGGATCTGAGATGGCCTGATGCCAGGTAAGCATGTATGGTGCAAATTATGGTTATAACAGATGTCTCCTAATGTATGAGGTCAGAAGAGCATATGATGGCCAAAATACATTACCAATCTTTACTGATGTGCTGAACAAGTGAGCCCAGGGACCAGGAACCAGGAGGCACCATCTGCAAAATAACAAATGTCTCACCGAGGCGGGCATACCCATGCTCGAGATAAAATAGAATCATGGCTACCAATCAAATACATTGTAGATCCATGTCAAATAACTATATAAAGTGTAGCCATGAACAATACACAACGGAGTTACATCTCGAAATCAAAAAGATATGCATATAGAGTATCCATATTCTAGAAGCTAATATGGTCTGATGGCTGGAGATGAGGTCTTCAGAGCTCGAGCAACAACTTCAAAATCTTCAAAACTCGGGTAGGAGTGTAATATGAGTGTACTACTTCACTACCCAGAGGTCTTCGATGGCTTGTCGGCCATGGACTAGAGAATCTTGATGATCATATTGAAGGCTTCATTGATTTCAAACAAAGACTTGATTGGACATTCATGATGGTCGGGTATGAGGGCAAGAGACAAATTGAAGAGGGGCCGACTCAGGCTTGGTAGAAACTTCCCTTGGACAATAGCATGACAAATGATGAGACTTAGGCATCATGGCATTAATCATAAGTTTACGAAGTAGGAGGCAATGAAAACTCTCCATATGTTTGGAAGAATAACCAAACGGAGGAGGACACGACTCTATGTAGCGAGAATAGATTCCTAAGGTTGTACTACATCCCAAAGCTTGACGAACAAACAGACAAATGTGCTTTATCCAAGGGTGACTCATTATGCTGCCAAGAAAGAAAATACTTTTCCCTTCCTCTTTTTGGGGTATATTTGATTTTTTTGTCCTTTTCAATGATTTTGGAAAAAGAATAAAGGCATGTTACATTACAATGGAGGAATGAGTGCTACAAGCATAAAATTTCAAGGTGCAAGGACAAGACTGATGTTCAGAATAATGATACTCAAGAAAAATCCCCCGGGGGCCAAGGGTGTTAAGATGAAAAAGAAAACTGCTACAAGGATGGCGTATAAGGTATGAAAATGAGGTTAACAAAACACACAATGGTAACGTCTTTTGATGTAAGTTTAACGAGCCCAAAGAAGGTAAGCTTGGTGGTTTTTCATATTTAGAGAGTCTGAAAAAACATAAAAGGAGACTCCATTGGGGTACCTTTTTTGAAGATAGTCTAGTCGTTTTGAAAAAGGGGTAAACTAGCACTGACAAGATGTCTATTCAAAACCATTTTAACGAGTGTGATAAGGACAAGATCACTTGGCCATTTTTTCATTTTTAAGGAGTCTAAAAAAAAATTAACTATGGACTCCGTCAGGAATGTTCTTCTGGACCAATTTAACGAGTGTGAAAGAATAAGGTCACTCAACGATCTTTTCAATTTTAGGGATTCTGAAAAGAGCTTAACTATGGACTCCGTGGGGGTTCCTTCTTCATAAGTTTAGTCCCTCAAGCCTAAAAAAGGGATAAAATTATAACTAAGAGTACTCTTCTAGAGAATTGAAGTTCCATAGAGTATACCTTTGTTTGTATAGTTGAACGTCCAAACCAAAAAAGGGGTAAACTACCGCCGGATAGATGTGACTTCAAATTTCAGTTTAACGAGCGTGAAAGGCCACAAGATTGCTCGGAAATATTTTCATGTTTAGAGGGTCTGAAAAGGGCTTAAAAGAAGACCCATAGAGGTTACTTTTCTTAGTTAATCCGGACGAGATCGAAAAGCATAAATGCAGTCTCATCGGATGTTGCTTTCGGATCTCAAAGTAAGCTTGAAAAAAAACAAAGTTATCTCATGATTGACACTTTGTGGGTCGATGCCTGGTATCTCTTCGGGGGAGCAGGATGCTCCGACGAAAACATTGTCTATGATGCCAGGGGTTCTGGAGATATTGATAGGTATCATTTCAACAATGGTTTCCATATTACCCTCAGCATAGATCTCGTGTGTAGCTAAAGGATTAATAGGACAATACCTATCTTCGATCATAGTCAATGTGAATTCTCCAGCCTCGATTCAGCTTAACTCTGGGAGGAAGTAAGATCTATGATGAAGATCGTCTTAGGGTTTGTCCAGACTAGTCATTTCCTCAATTACTGCTTCGTCACAGGGCAAGACTAAGTCTAACGAATCGGTTTTAGCGAGAGAACCTTGAGCCCAAATAGGCTCTAGAGTCAAATCTAACTCTTGTGCAGGAGTTGGATTGGGGTTGGCTGAAGCTTGCTGGACTAAAGAGTATGCTACTTCATCTGCGGGCAAGGGCCTGAACATGCCTGGGTGCCCTGTCCCATCCATCGTGACCGATGGGGAAGGAAGTATCCACGGATCGTCGAACTAAGTCGTTCAGAACAACGAAACTTGAAAAATATCAACCTCATGGTGATTGGATATAAACTTGATATTTCCTTAAGGGGGCGGGTAATTGAAGGTACCCATCAAAGATGGGCACAAACCAACCCCTATGTTGACTAGCCCCGGTTGAGGATTATTGATCAGTGGGACCGTGGATGCCCCCAATGAAGGGTCAAGTCTAGAGAAAGACAATTGATCGATGGTCACTATCCGTCCCTCATGTGGAAACAACAAGACCTGAAAAACTGTAGAAACCACAGCTTGCATGGAATAAGTCTAGCTCCTTCCTAACAAGAGGTTATAGTCGAGGAAAGCATGGACTACCTCTACCTCTACACACACGGTCTTCCCTCCTAACTGCATGGGGAAAGAGGGAATGATACCATGTGGTCAGAAAGAATGACCATCGAATGCAGTGAGGAGAGTAGGTGACAGAGACAAAATGGGTTGGTCAACGGCCTTCCAACATGCCAACGACATAACGCATGTTGAGGCTCCCTCATCGACCACCGTGCGGAAGATATTTTGAGAACATTTTTCGCGGGGTAAGCCACTACTATCTGAAACGCTATGTGGTAAGGCAAACAAGATTTTAGGTTGGTTGTATCCAACATGATTGTACTCGGATTACAAGTCTCGGTAGATCCTAAAGTGGTTAACAAGGCTTTCCTCTAGGAAGGGAAACTTTGGAGGACCTCCAAAGCAAACATCGCACAAGGGGTTTGTGATAAATCTTCCACCACAGGAATAGTTTTGGGTGGCCCTTGCGTTTGGGTTGTGAGAAGATTTTTTGAATGCACCTTTGGGGATGCGTGTCATTGTTTAACCCAACGTCTTCTCAATCTGTAGAGTAAGAGATGGGAGTTTGGCTTCTTTTCCCTTCTCAGAAGTGCTTGGTTTACTATAGTCATGCACTCTAGTTGATATAAAAGCATCACCTTTCACCATATATACATTCACGGATGTGGGGTTGTTCGAAGACAGAGAGGGTCCTTGGCTACCCCCTTCCGTTCTTGCAGAGGCTTGAGTTATATTTTTCCCATGTTGAAAAGGATTGGTTAACACAGCAAGTTGTTGCTACGCCACAAACTTTTGGGCATCTGCAAGATGAGGACATAGATGGGTTGGGTGGTCTTTTGCGCACAAGTTGCATGGATACCTCGCCTTTAGTTTCTTAGTGTTGTCCCCACCAGCATTATCAGTAGGTTTCTTATCCCCCTTACCCTTCTTTCGTTGTTTTTTCTTTCCTTTAGGCTGTTGGGTGGCCTTTGGATTAGTCAATTTCACTGTATGTACATCCGATTTTTTGGTAGGGGGAGCAGCCAAAGCAGTAGTTTGGCTGGCCGTTGTATGTTGAATAGACAATTGTTGCAACTGATTCGTTAGTTGCTCAACGGACTTTGTTTGTGCTGAACCAACTATACCATCGACATGAGGTCCAGATCTCTGTTTGGTGTTATGAAGTATTGAGCGTGGTGCATCTGGAAAGATCTCGTATAATAAACCAGACTGAGAATAGATTAGCTCAAGTTGTTGAGCTCTCATGATGGCGTCTTCTTCAGAAAATACTCCCGACGTTGTGATGTCCTTGGACAACTGTGGGACCAAAGAATTAAGAAACCACTCGAGAAAGAATGCTGGTAGGACTAGTACCTTAATTAAACTCTTTCTGCATCTCCATTCTCAAATGTAATCAGAGATATGGTCCGCTTTAATTTGTGAGAAATTGGCCAGCAATTCGGTGCCAACGTTGTATCTCATAGGCAACTGGAAATGGTTTAGAAAATCCATCGCTAGTTCACCGAAGGAAGAGTATTTTGAGCGGTCGAGCTCAATGTACCATTTCACGGCACTCCCAATGAGAGTACATTGAAACAATCACAATTGGACGGAGTTGTCTTTCAATGAGTTAGATGAGCACCAAAGATGGAAGGTAGTCACATGATCTCCTGGATCTTCGTTAGTCTTGTCTTCAAAATTTTGGATGTCCGAAGGCAACTTCATTAGCATAGGAGGCCAACGCGGATCGTGACAGATAGGGTCATTCAACAACCTTGTCAAGTCTGGCAACTGTAAGGTTGCCAGGAAGGGTAGTTTGGGTTGTTGGTGATAACCTGGGAAAAAGGGGCTTGGAGTTTGAATGGCACTAGGTTTCCAGGAAAAGTTCGGTTGTTGGCCTGGATTCTGGTAGAAACCATGGCCATGGGCAGCATATGGATTTTGCGTGTGAGGAGACATCATCAACAGATTTCTGAGATAGGACATAGATGGTTGGGAATGCATTGTATTCGAAGGAATTTGGGAAGGATTTCTCCATGTCGGTCCCATGGGGATAGGCATAGTGCTTTGTCCGGGGTTCCATTGATTATGAAAAGAATTACCCGAGATCAGCATTCCTGACGAGGGAACTAATCCCTACCAAGAATTCCAAGGCCCTGCTGTGGAAGAATTTCCTAGGTGTGCCCCCTATGTAGGAATAGTACCCTGCATAGGAATAAGTTTTCCGAAACCGGGGTTTCCCCCAGTTGGGAAAGTAGCTGACAATAAGGTGTTGTTACCAAATGCACCAAACAAAGAAAATGGTGTCGAACCTACTGGAATACTATGTGAAGGTGGTCCTTGACTCCCCGATCCAAGTAAACTATGGTGGACAGGTTTCCCAACAGTTTGTTGATGCGAGCCACCGAGTGAAGGGGATGAAGGAGGTATATGACCTCCCCCGTAAGGGAAATTGTTAAAAGGAACAGGAGTGCCCCCCATGTGTCCTTGCAGAGGAGCATTAGAGCTCCCTGCCCCCAAAGCTAAAGTCTGTAAAGTGGAGTAGGAAATTACAGGACTTGTACCTGAACTAGGCATCCCATATGAGAATGGAGGGCCTGTCGCACTTGGTGTGAAAGGGGTTGTGGCTGCTACTAAAGACGAGATCAGACCACTATGTGATGTAGTGGTGGTAAATACCATGGTGGCTCAAACCAATGAAGGTGGGTTAGGATGTGTACATTCTTCTGTGGTGACAACCGTAGTGGGAATTGAAGAATTCCTAGAAGGAGTAACAACATTTGTTTCCATTGCTGTGTGCGACACTATCTGGCACTCGTAAGGATGAATCAGTACAATGGTGGGTGCCGAAAGATCAATGGTGGAGGCTTCAACCAGAACAAAATCTTGTGCTTCAAGGTCTAAAATGGTTGATTCCTCTGGATTTTTTTCGGGCACAGTTTCTTATTACCTGGTCACTTCAAAAGAACCTTGTTGGTCTAGCTTTCGCCTTAGTGGTGGCGGGGGTGGCTCCAGTGTAACCGGTGTCAAGCCAAGAAGCCTTCGTGACTGGCGGAGCTCGTGATCCTCCACTGTGTGAGAAGATAAAATACACACTAGGGTAGTCTAACCGTTCAAAAAACAACACACACTAAAAAATTCCCTAGAATATAAGACATGCAAACACTAAATTAATTAGAAGAACAGTTACAACAACCAACACTAGAGCAACTTACCGGTGCAAGTGAAACTCGAAAAATGGAAGCACCCTCTAGGTATACTCTGCAAAGCATGGCCCGATGTCTTTCATAGGTACCGTGGTATACCCCCACAGTCACCTGTGTATGTCCCTAAAAAATATAGGCAACTAGGTTGCTAGCGTGCGAACAGTCACCAGATGGGTACAGTCGAAAGTCGGGTAGACCACAATGAGCAGGGTATCGAGCATGAAACTTGTCAAGGGTATCAAAAGAAATTGGTTGAGAAGAAAAATAAGGACCTCTAATGGATTCGAGACCCATGAAGCCCCGTGGAAAATGCAATCGACGGAATCCCAAAACAAGCCCTCTATATGTGTTCTCCACTACGATTGGTCCAACTTTGGAGGGGTTATCTCCGCTACCTTTCCGCACGCGACCTCATGTTTATCCCCTGTGTTAGAGGGGGGTCCTGGATAAATTTCATGATACTGGACTTAGACACTCCCTAACTCAGACTCCAATGTTTGATTTTAATGGCCTTGAAGAGTTTCCTCTCCAACCTAATCCAAGGCCCTAATCCTGAACTAGTTGGTTAACCCTACAAACATAAAGTCTAATAAATTTTAGATTTAGTGTTAATTTTATGGCTTATCTTATGTCAAGGGGTATGAAAGTGAAACTGATGATGTTTTGAAAGACAAAAGCAAAAAAAATAAAAAATAAATGAACTAAAAGATGGAAACAAAAATTTCACTTAACGTAAATTTTCAACAACTTTTCAAAAAAGATTTTATTTTTATTTTTCTAAGATCTTTTGAATCAAAAAACTTAAAGAAGGATTTCACTCGACTATGAGCTACTTACAATCTAAGTAAACTATCAAGAACTTAAGAAAAAAAAGATTTTTCCCTGGCTATTAATGCAAAATCACACTTTTCAACCAAACAAGAAAATGAAAGATTTATTTATTTATTTAAATGCTGATAAAGGAAAAAGGAAAAATACCAACAAGTAAAAAACCGAGAAAAACAATTATGGCCTAATCGCAGATCGCAAAGAATCACTTCAAAAAATCACACCCTAGCAACTCAAAAAATGATTCTCACACTTGTCTAAAAACCCTAAAGATTTTTTTTTTTAATGACAACTTTTTAAATGAAAAAAGTAAGCTAAGGCTAAGATCAACCCTAAGCTACTGACTGCTAGGACAAAGATTCAAAAACCTGAGAGGTATAACTCTTGTCAAGGGAAAGGATGACATCCTTACCCTCAACAAAAACTATCATGCACAAGAACGCTACTGATAATCCAACAATAAGCGTGTGAACATGAGCTGTATAGAGCCAGAGGGTGTGTACATGCGTGCTGACCTTCTACAGGCCATGTGTATCTCTAAAACTTTGAAAAAAAAAAATAACAATAGACAATCCAAAGCAGGAAGAAACCACTGATATTGAGAACCAGGATCTCTTGTGGGTTTGGACACTCTCTTTAACAGAAAAAGAAAACAATGTAAGGAAAAAAATTGTAAAACAAACCAATCTAAGACAAGACTGCAAACAACCAAGACTTAGAAAGAATTCCAGAAAACCCCTGAGAATGTCTGATTCTGACAGGGAAGAGGATGATTGCCTCAAAATTGTTTTGGAATCTACACGCTACTGCTACTTATTTAGCTAGCATTCACACGCGGGCTGTAAGAGAGTAGGGTGCGGGTACACATGTGAAGACCTTATGCAGGTCGTGTGTACCTCTATGGGTCTCGAAAAACAAAGTCAAGCAAATAACAGAGACAGCTGGTATGGAAAACCAAACTCTCTGCTAGCTCAGACTTTGCAGAAACTTCAAAAAACAGGCAAGAAAACTAGTTTTTTAAAACTACCCAAAAATACTCCCAGGAACCCTAGAGACTTCCCCAGTATGGTCGCCAATTTTGTTGTGGTGGGAAATTCCCCTACGGACTAGAAAATAGGGTTATAGTATGCATGCAGATATGACCAAAATAAAACTACTTTCTACTTTCATCCCCGACTTAATCCCCATTTCGTTTTAGCAAATACATGGTTTAGACCAACATACCTTGTTCCAGATGGTCAATGTCGATCCTTTTTCACGCTTGATCGCTTGTTGGTAGCTCTCCTCCCAAGGCTGACCTACATACAAAACAAGCAAAAAACTACACATTCATTTTACCTACATATTAATCGGTTAGAGATTCAAATATATATTTACTGAACTATGAAGAACTCATATAGTGGGACGAGAAAAGAATTTATTTATTATTAACTTTAATGAATCAACTTACAATGTCAAAACTGGCCATTGCTCCGCGAATCCTGATCCTAGACTCCTCTTCAAATGTCCTCCAACTTCTTTGCTTTGTATCTCTTCTTGCACAAGGATGGCTAAAGGGTTGGGACAATGGGAATATGAAATTGGGCAGAGTTTCTTTACTTTTTTTCTCCTCTTTCAAATGGGACCCCTAACCCTTCTTTTATAGGCTAGAAGAAGCTAGGTGAGTTTTAGTTAACTCACCAAAAGTTGTGTGTTCTATCGGCAACTTTCCTTTTTTCGTGCTTTTGTCGGTCCATGCGGGTTGTTTTGGGTCAGATAGCGTGTATACGCATGCAGTAATGGAGTAGGGCGTGTGGGACCTTATAAAAGAGGTTTTTTAAAGAGTTGCTCAACAGTGCTTTGGCAAAGAAGGGATCTGAGATGGCATGATGCCAGGTAAGCATGTATGGTGTAAATTAGGGTTATAAAAATTACAACTACATAGTTATTATTATTTCAAGTTAGGGTTGTTGACAAACCCAAAATTATTCATGTGATACTAAAGTAAAGTTTGATGAAAATGCTAGTCTCTTGTTTTTAAAGTTAAGGAAGGTTTGTAGGTATGTGATGATATACACCAGGTCTATTACAGAGTTACAAATCAGATTTGGATGATGAAATTGATGAGGGATTTTGGTTGAGGTACATGTTGGGTACATGGTTCAGACAAGTAGTTGATGACTTGGCACATACATGAGGTGTATAGTTGATGATGTTGGTACATCTTGATGAGTCATAGTTTATGTGAATTTGATGCATGATTGGTACATATTTGGTGCATGGTTGATGCATGTGTTGATGGTACAGGTTGAGGTACATGTTGGTGCATGGTTGATGCACTTGTTTAAGGTACAGGTTGATTATAGGTTGAGGTATAGGTTGGTGCATGGTTGATACACTTTTTTATGGTACAGGTTGATTACAGGTTATTGGTACATGTTGTTACAGGTTGTTTGGTACATGTTTATTGGTATAGGCTTACAACAATATATCTCACATTGATAGTGTGAGAGTGGTTCCATCATTCTAAGTCTATGTAATGACAGTTGGATGGGGCAATTATAGGTGGTTGTAGCCACCTTCCGGTTGTAGCTAGAGAACATAGGGGTTTGTGGCCTCCTTCTGGTTGTAGCCAGAGAATTGTGGAGTTGGAGATTCCCTCAGGTTGTAGCCTGTGAAACTAGGGGGTTGGAGCCTCCTTCCAGTTTCATATGAAAAACAAATGAAGTTGGTGCTTCCAATGAATGTAATTATTAAATACATATAAGAAAAACAAATTGTGGTTTTCTCCCGCTTTGGGTTTCCACGTAAAACACTGGTGTATTGTGTATGTGTATGATTGATCATCTGTTCATTGTTTATTCACTCTGAAAATATTGGATGATAATGCTACATTGATATAACACTTTCATTTTGTGGTTAAAAATAATTGAATTGCTCTATTACAGATTCACCCCCTCTCTCAGTAATCCAACAAACCCTACTGGTATAATATCAATGGGAAGAAAAGAGCAGTAGCCGATAGGGAAGGCTTGGAAACAGTTGAAGAAGAGGTAGAGGATATCTGTGTTGTGGAGCACATTGAAGAAATACTAAATGCCACACATGAAATAAATACTAGTGGAGCGAGATCTAATGAAGAATAAAATACCCCTGTCTAGATTTGAATCAATGTAGAACCTACAACCCCATGTATGACTAACTTATCAATAAAGAAAGAGTTTTTTAGAGAAACAGTGACTGACGGTCAGAGGAATATAGGAGATCATAATAGAAGTGAGGGTACAAGTGGAAGTACCAATAGAAGTACATGGAGTGGTACAAGTGGAAGTACCAGTAGAAACACTAGTGGAAGTTCAAGTTTGAACAACAATACACAGATAGTAGTACCTTGAAGAGAAGGTACAACACATTACATAATGGTAGGGGTAGATCCAACGATAATATTACCAGATTTTTATGGGGATGGATCAAAATACCCAGAGAAGAAGCTATTGGTGTGTGATCGAATATGGGAAGTGAAAAGAGTCATTGATGAGGTAGAAAATGTAGCCAGCTAGAAATAATGTTCAGAAACTGTGCACTAGACTGGTACATGAACCTAGAAGTAAACAATCCATAGGGTGCATCGGGAACAATAACAAAGATCAAGAAGGCACTGATCACGTATTTTCAGAGGTCGAAATCAAAGGATCAATTTATGAATGAGATGATTGAGGTTAGAAAGAAAATAGGAGAGTCCATATGCAACATCGATCAGAAGTTCAAGACATTGAAAGGTAAATTGAAGTATCCCATTTCTGACATGCAACACAGACAATTGTTTATAAACTCTCTATTACCGCACTTCAAATATCCATTGAGAAAACAAAAATTCCAAACCTAGGAAGAGGCAATGCAATAAACTATGTAGTTAGAAGAGAATTAACATAAGTAGACAAATCCATCTATATAGGATTTGAAGGAAGACTTGAATAACTTGACAGTGCAATTATATCAGAATTAAAGTAGGGAGAAAAGAGAAGCAGTGTGGTGTACCTTGTGCATATCAAAAGGACATCAAAAGAAGGAGTGTCTGACATTTGCGTAGTACCTATGAGTAGGGATGCCAAATCCATTGCCTACTAGAGGGACTTTGTAACACCTTGTTTCCCCCAGTTTGTAAAAAAATAACTGGACTAGCCAGAACTGTGGCAAACTCATGAATGTGAATATGTGATGTGAATGGACCTTATGGAAAAGGTCAATAAATGTGAATAACATTATGAATTTATATTGCAGGACTACTGAGAGGGGATGTGCAGAAAAAGAGACCACGATGGCAGGGGAAGGAACCTGGAAAGGTGGCGTTAACTTCCACCGAGAATTAATACTGTATTTGGACTTCATTGGCTCGGAGAACCAAAAGTGGCTCATTGGACCCGAATTAAATGTCTCGTAGGCTAGCAGGTTGATGGCTCCTCAGGAATTAATGAGGGATGGGGAGGTGAACCACCCATCCATAGAGCCATCATGACTGACCAACGTGAGGTAAATCGTACCACACACAACCTCGCAAGAGGATAAGGCGTGGGGTGGAAGCGATTGGGGGCAGACGCGAGGGGAAGAAGAGAAATCTGGCAATATGCAGAGTGAGTGATAGCAAAGAGTAAGGAGATTAACCTTCACACCTGGTCACTGGCAAACAGAGACGCAGTCTCACAGCATCATGGTCTCAGCTTGGGGGTGGCTAGTGGTAAATCCATTGGGAGTCGTTGAGCCTATGGTTGGGTGGAAACGAGCACCCCTCTCAACAGTTGCTTGACCCCTGGTGTTATTTCTGATAAGTGTTTTGCCTTTGGCATATTGAAATATATGTATTCTGATAATTATTCTCATAAGCTATGAAACTGTGAATGATTTCATTATAAGAATGTTTGTATGGTATTTTGATCAGTACTAGTAGTTGTATATTTGTATGGAAAGACTACGTATGGCTTATGTCCTCATGAATTGTTATTTATATGTGTACTGATCTAATTCAGACTTCACGTCTGGTTCTCGGGAGGATGATACCCTTATCTACCTCAGATAGTACCCTGGGTTAACCTCCCCATAGAGATACCCTCCTTGAAAAGCCCATCAAGAACCAGGAAAGAGAATGTGAAGGCGTAAGGCCTTAGTAACCCTGCACGAGGAGGAACGATCCTCTTGAACACTCGAGATGGCAGCATAAGGATGAAGTATCGAATCGATGGATGAGATCCCGTCGGGAGATCGGAGATCACTCATGACCATCATATCAGAGGAAGAAGATGGAGTGTTAAGTGTCTTATCCCTGATAGGTGTTAATCGACATACGTGATTCCATCGGGAAACCTGTGGTCACGCATGACCGTTAGTTTGGTAGGAGTAAGTAGGGTGTTAAATGCCTTAACCCTTTGTTTTCTGTCTATTTGTGGACAATGAAGAATTCGGGACCGTAGATATCCAAGGTCCATGGGAGTATATGGACCGTTGATTTTTCCACGTCCAGGGAGTTGTGGAAGAATGCACGGGTAGGAACCAATCTAAGCCGTCAGATCTCGACTGGAAAACCCAATATCGATTGGATCTATTAGGAGTTACCCGAGGGTTACGACCCCAATGTATAGGAGCGAAAGCCCTAGAATAGATCTAAGCCATCTGAATGACGGAGGCCACGTGTCGTAAGATTACCCATTTTGGGAAATCGGGAATCGCGAAATTGGGAATCCTGATGATGAGAGATTGGGACTTTCCATGGTGGAAATCCCAGGATAGATTTGGGCCGATCAAATTTACGAATGATGCATGTCGAAATATTTTCCACATCGGGGAACTGGGGATCAGGAATTCAGGAGCCCCGTAATCGAGAGTTCGGACTCTTGTGATGATAAGTCCCGATGAAAGGACGAGATTATTTCGAAGGATCTCAGGGTCTGTAACAATCATCGGATGTGAGGAAGAGATGTCGACTTTAAGCTGGGGTGTGAGTGCACATTAAGGTAAGCAACGAGAAGATATGGATGGCCAGAGTCCACCCACCCAGATCTACGACTGAGGTTTCATTCTAGATCCCCCTTGTTGTTCTTCCTTTAATGGTGGGGGGGGGGTCCAGAATCGGATGTGCAACTCTCGAACAGTTGAGATTAATTCACTGTGATCAATGGTGCTCAGGTGAATCCCAGACCCCCCTTTCCATTTTGCCTTTAATGAGGGGGGGAGGTCCAGAATAGTGTGGCGTGTGAAATGGGGCCCCCTCCTATCCTGTTGACTACCATGTCGCAATTCCCCTCTGCCACCATTACTCCACTTAACCATGCGACGGGGCCTTTTCTCATTGGTTGTTCTCTACCCCTGTTAGGATTTGTTCCTATTGGCCATTTGCTAACCCTGTAGGGATTCGTCTCTATTGGCCAGTCGCTAGCCCTATCGAGGTTCGGCGGTTGCAGAGTCGAATGATTCAACATCACTGTAGCGCCGAGGCGCAAAATACAAAAGAAACTGCATTTGTTTGAACTATGATCATGACCCGCGATCACATGGGAACGGAGAGAGAAAGAGCTAGCTTGCGCTAAGCCTCCATAGGTAATTCGGGGGTTTTGAATCTGTGGAAATCAACGAAAAATTTGATCGAGGTAGTAGGTATGCGACAAAGTGGTATCAGAGCATGGTTACAACACTCGGCCTGATTGGGCTCATGCACGAGTTGCGCATAAGCTCCATTCGAAGTACTCCTATGAGGAGTAACCCCCTATCTTAACTCTCTTTTCCAGGATTAAAAATTGGAAACGAGAACCCGACTGTGTATGCATGTGAAAGAGTTATAAATTTATGCGCAGATTATAAAATGTATTTAATTCTTGACTAATAACCAACGTTTGTCTTTTCACCCAAGCGGAAGATCAGCTGCAGGAATTTACAGACGCGGAGAATGGTGACTCCCCAAGATATGGGAGAAGGCTCCCGCAATAGAGACGAAGAGTCTGATGAAAGAAGAGAAATGGGAACCCCTCCAAATCTAGCCGAGACTGTGAGGAGTCTCATGGTTGAATTGCAAAGCTGCAAGGCCAACAATGAAAGGATGATGAAAGAACAAGAAAAGAAAACCGAAATTAATGCAGTTTTACTGCAGAGCTTATCTGACCTACAACGAAAAATGCAGCATGATCCCGAGATGCACAAACATGGTCATATCAGTGGCCATACTGAGAGGAGAACCTCAAGAAAGGTCCACCCTAGAGGTAAAGGACCAGTGCCAGACGATTCCACTGAGAAGGAAGCTAGCAATTCAGAAGGTTCTTCCAGTAGCAGGACCAGTTCCTATTCTCGAAGAAAACAGAAGAAACAAAAGACTTCCAAGGGTCATAAATTTGAAGAATTGAAAAAGGCCAAACCTCCCTCCTTCGACGGTGAGATAAAGAAGGGAGAGGAAGCTGAGGCCTGGCTACTTGGACTGAAGAAATATTTTAGAGTCCATGATTTTTCAGAGAATTTGAAGGCCCGAGTGGCCACTTTCAATCTGAATGGAAAGGCTTCCATCTAGTGGGAGGATCTTAAGAATATGAAAGGGGTCCACGAGGAGGACCTGTCTTGGAAACAGTTTGAAAAGTACTTCCAGAAGAAGTATTTGTCAGAAAGGTATTTCGATGAGAAGGCTAAAGAGTTTTATGAAATCAAACTGGGACAACTCACTATAGAGAAATATGTCAACAAATTCCTTGACTTATTGATATATGTACCCTACATCAAAGCAGAGAAGGCGAAGGTGCAACGCTTCATCAGTGGGCTACCCAAGGAATACTAGAACCGAATCGAATTCGATGAGCCAAAGACCTTAGAAGACACTATTCAAAAAGCAACATATTGTCATGAACAATATGGACATCGGGTAGAGTCTCGTGGAGACTGGAAACAGAAGAGTGGTTCGAGATTTCAGAAAAAGGGGATCAAATCCTCAGGATTTAAGAACTACAAGAAGAACCCCAAAATGAACTTTCCAGCTCAGAGTGTACTCCAGTAGAAATTTCCTTCGGTGGACGGAAGTAAAAATTTTGGACCTATACCAGTGAAGACTAATAACCCAAATAAAGAACCTCTGAAATGCTGGGGTTGCGGAGAAGAACGTCTCCTGAGAGACTTTCCACACCGACAACAGAATAGTCAGAAAGTTTATAACATTCAGGAATCTCCCACAGTCAATGATGTGGTAAGGAGTGTGCCGTAGATTTATGCAACATTAGATAATAACCAAGCTGACCACCAAGATTCAGTGGTGGAAATTGAAGGTATGATTTTCAACGATCTGGTGTCTGTTTTGATTGACCCTGGTTCAAATTTGAGTTATATAGCCCCTAAAGCTATTGATAAGTGTAAGCTACAACCATGAAAGGAAACTAAGCCATGGTTGGTACAGTTAGCCACTGACACCAAAAGAAAGGTAGTAGAGGTCATACCAGCCTGCCAATTCATGTTGGGTGAATTCCCCACCCAAGCAACCCTTAATGTATTACCCCTGGGATCATACGATCTGTTGATTGGTATGGACTGGCTGGCCACCCATAAAGACAGACTAGATTTTTACCATAAAACCTTAGAATGTGTGAGCAAATAAGGAAAAAGGATAACCCTTCAAGGAATCTGAAAACCGGTCTCGGTGAGGCATATATCAGCCCTGCAAATGAGAAAGTATTGTCGAAAGGGATGTACCCTATATGGAATATAGGTGTTAAAAACCATCGAAGGTTCTAAACCAAGCCTTGATGATCACCCTATCCTGAGAGAATATAGAGATGTATTTTTGGAAGAGGTACCAGGTCTACCTCCAAGAAGAGACATTGACTTCTCGATAGAGCTCGCACCAGGAGCAGTGTCGATGTCTAGGACACCCTACCAGATGAGCACACCTGAGTTAGTGGAACTCAAATTACAATTGAAATAAATGATGGATAAGGGTTATATTTGACCCAGCGTGTCCCAATGGGGAGCACCAGTCCTGTTTGTGAAAAAGAAGGATGGAACCCTTAGACTGTGTATAGATTATAGACAACTTAATAGAGTAACCATAAAGAACAAGTACCCCTTGCCCAGGATCGATGATCTATTCGATCATTTGGGAGGAGCGTCTATTTTCTCAAAGATTGACTTGAGGTCGGGATACCATCAAGTCTGAATCAAGGGAGAAGACATCCATGAAACCGCTTTCCGGACACGGTATGGTCACTATGAGTTTGTGGTAGTGCCATTTGGGATAACCAATGCCCTTGCCACTTTCATGTGCTTAATGAACAATGTACTCAATAAATGTTTAGATAAATTTGTACTAGTTTTTATTGATGACATATTAATCTACTCTAAGAATAGAGAAGAACATGAAGAGCACCTTAGACTTGTGCTGCAAGTGATAAGAGAGCAACAACTCTATGTGAAATTTGACAAATGTGACTTCTTTCAGAAGAAAATACATTACTCGGGACATGTTTTGTCTGAGGAAGGGGTAGCAGTAGATCCTGACAAGATCAGGTCTATCGTGGAATGGCCTACCCCAAAGGATGTTTCAAACATCAGATCCTTTATGGGATTGGCAGGATACTATAGGAGATTTATAAAAGGATTCTCCAAGATTGGTTGTCCAATCACTGCCCTCCAGAATAAGGGGACAAAATTCATGTGGACATAACAATGTGAAGAAATATTTCAAACCTTGAAACATCTACTAACCCATGCACTCGTGTTGAAAATCACTGACCCAGAAGTTGACTTCCTTGTGTGCACAAATGCATGTAAGGAAGGGCTCAGAGGAGTCCTTATGTAGGAAGGAAGTGTGATCTGCTATGAATCCCAAAAATTGAATGAACATGAAGTCAACTATGTGACTCATGATCTAGAACTGGCTACCATAGTGCATGCCTTGAAAATGTGGAGGCATTACCTCCTGGGAAGGAAATTTGTACTTATGATAGATCACTGTGGATTGCAGTATTTGTTTGATCAACCAAAGTTCAATTCTAGACAAGTTAGATGGATGTCCCTCCTTAGTGAATTTGATTTTGAAATCAAACACATTAGAGGGAAAGAGAATAGGGTGGACAATGCCCTTAGTAGGAGCATGAAAACAATTCACCTGGTAGTGGTGAGTACCTGCGAGACAGATGTCAAGAACATAGTAAAAAATGCACAAGAAACAGATTCCTTCATTCAGACTGTGACCCTATACCTACAGCAAGAACCCGCTGGAGAAAAATATGAAGGCTACCAGATGACCGAAGGAGGTCTTCTCACTTACAGAGATAGACTGTACATTCCAAATTGTGACGACTTGAAGAGGTTCATTATGGATGAACTACATAAAATAACATACACTGGTCACCCAGGATACCAGAAAATGATCACTGCCACCCGAAAACAATTTTATTGGCCTGGATTGAAGAAAGACATAGCCAAATATTTGGCCCAATGCATAGAATGCCAACAGGTTAAAGCAGAACATCAACACCCAACAGGACTATTACACCCTTTACCCATCCCAGAATGGAAATGGGAAACCATCTCCATGGATTTTATCACTGGATTGTTGACTTCAACTAAGCATAATGATGCCATTATGGTAGTGGTGGATAAACTGAGAAAGTATGATCATTTCATCCCCGTCAAATCAACCTAGAAGGTGATATATATCGCCTAAATATTCATGAAATAGGTATTCAGACTGCACGGTATGCCGAAAGAGATAGTGTCTGACAGAGAAACAAAATTTACTTCCAATTTTTGGAAATCACTGATGGCTGGATTGGAGACCAAATTGTTGTTCAGCACCGCCTATCACCGTCAAACTGACGGACAGACAGAAAGAGTGAATCATATATTAGAGGATATATTAAGGATGCATGTAATGCATCAACCCAGGAAATGGGAAGACTACCTGCCATTGGTAGAATTCACCTACAATAACGGCTACCAAGCATCCTTAAAAATGAGTCCCTTCGAGGTCCTCTATGGTAGACCATGTAATACTCCAGTCAACTGGAGTAATCCTGTAAATAGGATTTCTTTTGGACCCGACATGTTGAAATAAATGGAACAACAAGTGACTCAGATAAAACAAAATCTGAAGATCGCTCAGAACCGATAGAAGAGTTATGTTGATCAAAAGAGAACTCCAAGAGAGTTCAAAATGGGAGACCATGTATATCTTAGAATTAAGCCAAGAAGGAGTTCCCTCAAAATGGGAGCTTGTGCCAAGTTGGCACCCCGGTATTGTGGACCCTTTGAGGTTCTAGAAAGAGTGGGACCTGTAGCCTATCGGCTAGCACTTCCTCTCACAGTAAAAGAACATAATGTTTTCCATGTTTCATTATTGAAGAAATATGTACATGATGCTAATCATATAATTGATTGGTCTATGATCCAGGTGGAACCGGAGGGATAATTTCTACCAGATCCCCAATGCATATTGGATAGAAAGGAAACCCTGCTCCGGAACCAAACCATTGCACAGGTAAAGGTGCAGTGGAGACATTTTGGACCAGATGAGGCTACATGGGAAATGGAGGATGCCATGAGACAGGAATATCCGATTTTTTTTACTTTTGTACATACAATTCACGTTAAAAGATAAGAACATTGAGGACGATGTTCCTTTAAGGGGGAGGGAATTGTAACACCTTGTTTCCCCTAGTTTGTAAAAAAATAACTGGACTGGCCAGAACTGTGGCAAACTCATGAATGTGAATATGTGATGTGAATTGACCTTATGGAAAAGGTCAATAAATGTGAATAACATTATGAATTTATATTGCAAGACTGCTGAGAGGGGATGTGAAGAAAAAGAGACCACGATGGCAGTGGAAGGCACCTGGAAATGTGGCGTTAACTTCCACCGATAATTAATACCGTATTTGGACTTCATTGGCCCGGAGAACCAAAAGTGGCTCGCTGGCCCCGAATTAAATGTCTTGCAGACTGGAAGGTTGATGGCTCCTCAGGAATTAATGAGGGATGGGGAGGTGAACCACCCATCAGTAGAGCCATCATGACTGACCAACGCAAGGGAAATCACGCCACACACAACCTCGCAAGAGGATAAGGTGTGGGGTGGAAGCGATTGGGGGTAGATGCAAGGGGAAGAAGAGAACTCTAGCAATATGCAGAGTGAGTGATAGCAAAGAGGAAGGAGAGTAACCTTCGCTCCTGGTCACTGGAAAACAGAGATGTAGTCTCACAGCATCGTGGTCTCAGCTCGGGGGTGGCTAGTGGTAAATCCGTTGGGAGTCGTTGAGCCTACGGTTGGGTGGAAACGAGCACCCCTCTTAGTAGTTGCTTGACCCTTGGTGTTATTTCTGATAAGTGTTTTGCCTTTGGAATCTTGAAATATATGTATTCTGATAATTATGCTCATAAGCTGTGAAACTGTGAATGATTTCATTATAAGAATGTCTGTATGGTATTTTGATCAGTACTAGTAGTTGTATATTTGTATGGAAATACTACGTATGGCTTATGTCCTCATGAATCGTTATTTATATGCGTACTGATCTAATTCATACTTCGCGTCTGGTTCTCGGGAGGACGATACCCTTATCTGCCTCATATAGTACCCTGGGTGAACCTCCCCATAGAGATACCCTCCTTGAAAATCCCATCAAGAATCGGGAAAGAGAATGTGAAGGCATAAGGCCTTAGTAACCCTGCACGAGGAGGAACGATCCTCTTGAACACCCGAGATGGTAGAATAAGGATGAAGTATTGAATCGACAGATAAGATCTCGTCGGGAGATCTGCGGTCACTCACGACCGTCATATCGGAGGAAGAAGATGGAGTGTTAAGTGTCTTAACCCTGATAGGTGTTAATCGACAAACGAGATTCCATCGGGAAACATGTGGTCACGCATGACCATTAGTTTGGTAGGAGTAAGTAGGGTGTTAAATGCCTTACCCCTTTGTTTTCTATGTATTCGTGGATAGCGAAGAATTCGGGACCGTAGATCTCCAAGGTCCATGGGAGTATCTGGACCATTGATTTTTCCACGTCCAGGGAGTCGTGGAAGAATGCACGGGTAGGAACCAATCTGAGCTGTCAGATCTCAGCTGGAAAACCCGACAGTCGTTGGATCTGTCAGGAGTTACCCGAGGGTTATGACCCCATTGTATAGGGGTGAAATCCCTGGAATAGATCTAAGTTGTCCGAATGACGGAGGCCACGTGTCATAAGATTACCCATTTCGAGAAATCGAGAATCACGAAATCGAGAATCCTGATGATGAGAGATCGGGACTTTCCATGGTGGAAATCCTGGGACAGATCTGGACCGATCAAATTTACGAATGCTACATGTCGAAATATTTGCCACATCGGGGAACCGGGGATCAGGAATTCGGGAGCCCAGTGATCAATAGTTCAGACTCTCATGATGATAAGTCCTGATGAAAGGACGAGATTCTTCCGGAGGATCTCAAGGTCTATAACGACCGTCGGATGTGAGGAAGAGATGTCAGCTTTAAGCTGGGGCGTGAGTGCATATTAAGGTAAGCAACGAGCAGATCTAGACGACCAGAGTCCACCCGCCCAGATCTACGGCTGAGGTTTCATTCCTGAGCCCCCTTGTTGTTCTGCCTTTAATGGTGGGGGGGGGGTCCGGAATCGGACGTGCAACTCTCGAATGGTTGAGATTAATTCACCGTGATCAATGGTGCTCAGGTGAATCTCAGACCCCCCNTAATGAGGGGGGGGGGGGTCCGGAATAGTGTGGCGTGTGAAATGGGCCCCCCTCCTGTCGTGTTGACTACCATGTCGCAATTCCCCTCTGCCACCTGTACTCCACTTAACCGTGCGACATGTCCTGTTCTCATTGGTTGTTCTCTACCCCTGTTGGGATTTGTTCCTATTGGCCATTTGCTAACCCTGTAGGGATTCATCCATATTGGCCGGTCGCTAGCCCTGTTGGGGTTTAGAGGTTGCAGAGTCGAATGATTCGACATCACTGTAGCGCCGAGGAACGAAATACAAAAGACACTACATTTATTTGAACTATGATCATGACCCGCGATCACATGGGAACAGAGAGAGAAAGAGCTAGCTTGCGCTAAGCCTCCATAGGTAATTCGGGGGTTTTGATTCTGCGGAAATCAACGAAAAATTTGATCGAGGTAGTAGGTATGTGATAGACTTGGTGTGAAATATGAAATACACATGGGCATGATCCTCCTCACTACCCTATGATGCAAAAGTACAAGACAAAATCTAAGAGTACTTTATGTAACTTTTGTAAATCAGTGGGCCATGAAGAAAAAAATTGTAGAAATCTAGAGTTAATGAAGGAAATAACCTTAGATGCATACATGATGCAGTCCGAGTTGATCATAGGACACATTGCGCCACCATTTGGCAAAGCAAAATGATTTCAAGCAATTCCAAAGTTTCAACAACCCCCATAGTATAATCAGGAACCACAATATCATCAACATAACATGAATCCATAGGGGAACATAGGAGGATTCAAAGGTAGAGGAAGAGGAGAAATGGGAAGAGGCAGAGGGCCTATTATCTACCATAATTGTCACAAACAAGGACACTATGCCAGTTATTTTCCTCAACCAGCAAAAACATGTATGTATTGTCATGCAGTAGATCACGTGACATAATATTGTCTGAAGTTAATGACAAAGCTCCAAGAGAAGAGGAATCTAAATAACCAGAATGTTTAATGGTTTTCTTCAGATATAAGGGATCGTGGGAGGAACATCAATATAGTGACTCGAGGAGGAGTGAAGACAGGAGAAGATGCACAGGATCAAAAGAAGGAATATTAGTGTTGGATTTAGAAAAACACTCAGTCACAACAATAGTTTGATGCAAAGAAGGAAAATTAAACTTTCAATGAAGCAAAGAAAGAGTTCCTAAAGGAGAATGAAGCCTCCACATTGAACACTATGTAGAGGTATGATACTCCTATTTTTGATACACCTCGGTCTTTGGATCATACTTACAAAGGAGAGAAAACAAAGATAGTATTGAAATAATGTAACTACAAAGTGTATTCTAATTATTATTTGATATATTATTCATTGGATCAATCCCCATTGTGGATTGATCATGTCGGCTACTGTAAAGGACCAAATCCCCTTTTGTGGATTAGTCATAATGTAATTGTAATAGACATAAAGAGAAGTCATCCCCATAATATATTAAAGAAGCCCCGAAATATAATAAAGGTGGTTATAACCACCCAGAAGAAGAAGTCAACCTTGCCAGAGAAAAGACACTTCCAGACATGCCAGACTTGTATAAATAAGGAGGCTAGTGCCTCACTTAGACACACACTCACTTGTTCAATGAGAGACAAGTTTTAGAGCTGCAGTTGGAGAAGAGAGAGAGAGAGAGAGAGGCGAGAGGAATTTATGTACTTGTTTGAGTTATCTCTTGGCATTGTATTGGCTATCTATATTAAGGAAGTTTTGTTGGGTTTTCTACCCCATGAGGGTTTCCCAGGATAAATGATGTGTCTCTTTTGATTGTGTATTTATCAGTTATTTTATCTGATGCTATTGTTATCTATTGAAATGCAAAGAACTATAATAATGGCTTAAAAATTAAAATGAGATCAGAACTAAGCTGAAGAGAGCATCGTTCACAAGAAAAAAGTGAAAAAATGTCATTGTTGCCATACATGCAAATTAGGGATTTTTGTTGGTGAGGTATTTCATCCCTAAAACCATCTAGAAAAGTGTGCCCTCCCTCAAGGATCATTTTGGCACCTTAAACACACCTTTTCAGTGGCTAGATCTCCCGGAAAGTGAAAACCTAGTTTAATGTAAAGTAGCTAGAGAGGTAGTGGGGGGGGCCAGAGGGCCCATAGTGATAATAGTGGAGTTCATTCAATGTAAGGTGGACTAGGTCCACTATATCATTAAATAATTCCCACTATGGTAGTTATATATAATAAATGGGTACTTAGATATAATAAATGTAAGAGGAATTCTTAGAAGGTTCTACTTTTAGAAGATTCCTCCTCTAAAATGTTCTTAGGTTATTGTAGCACTATATAAAGGGATTCAAGCAATGTAATGAGACATGAAGGGAAATATTATATTTGGAGTGGTATCTCAATAGGAGGATTCCCCCTTGAAGAGGCAAGTGAACAGGAGAGGATCCCTTCCATAATAGGATCCATTGTATGGTGTTGCCCTACCTCAAGGGTTTCTATAATAAAGTTGTGGTTTTCTATATGGTTTAATATATCTTGTGTGGTGATTGTATTTATATATATTTAGATATATTGTGATATTTTTCATTCAGGTATTTGGTTCTTAACAAGTGGTATCAGAGCACTTTCCTTGGGCAGACATTGTGGACAAATATTTTTTATTTCTATAGATATTTTTTTTTTCGGAGTAGAAAAAAGAGGGCCGCGACATTATTGAAGTTTTCGGTATATTTTTGTGAAAAAATTGCAGAAAATGGTTGTATATCTGAGTTCCTCTAAAAAAAAAAACCCAATTTGAAAAAAACAATCGTCCAAAACGGAGTCCGGGAAGTCAAGATATTGAAGTTTTAAAATCTGCAAATTTTCAGTATTTTTTCCGCGGACGGCGGCGATAATTTTTTTATTTCTATAGCATATGGATGCCAAATTTGCCCAAATAAATTACATATCTGAGTTCCTCTCACAATTTCACCCATTTTCAAAAAACAAATCAACCAAAATGGAGTCCGGGAAGTGAAGTTATGAGCATTTTAACTTCAACAATTTTTTAGGGTTTTTTCAGAAAAAAACCGCGATTTTCTGTTGTAATTTATTGTTCTATTTTTTGGGGTTTTTTCATGATGGCTGCAAGACTGAAGGGTTCATAGGGTTCTCAAATGGCTATTTCTTCTAAAAACCTCAAATAAATTCTTGACGCATTCAAATCTCAATTTTATGACACATTGTGTGACACATTGCATGACAAATTTCATGACCTTGCAGATAGCTTCAATAATAGTCTTCGTAGTTCATTAGATAGCATGCAGGAGAGATTTATTATGGAAGACATCATCATGGATGAATATAATCAAGAAATATATTCTTGGTATGATTTTAAGGAGCTAGTTACCAGCGTTCAGTCTGCATATTCTATAGTGGTATTATTCCTTCTAGATTCTGCTACGACCATTTTCCACTGTGTATGGATCTTCTTATTTGGATCCACATGATAGGTGTCAGTATTTGGAGAATCATTGGGAGTTGATTATTGGGTTCCAAAATCTTACACTGAGAGTTCACATGAACACTTGGACATGGGACCCGGGCTTACAATGGTGGTTGGACCACTTCAGCATGGTGGATTTCCTTTCTACATGAGACCTTGATTCTCCATTCTTCTTCAGCATTATGGTCCACAATTATCCATGGGAACCTGGTATATGGTTGTACATCAAGCATTGAGGACAACGCTTTCATAAGGGGGATGGAATGTAAGGTAGCTAGAGAGGTAGTGGGGGGGCCCAAAGGGCCCATAGTGATAATAGTGGAGGTCATTCAATGTAAGGTGGACTAGGTCCACTATATTATTAAATAAGGCCCACTATGGTAGTTAGATATAATAAATGGATAATTAGATATAATAAATGTAAGAGGACTTCTTAGAAGGTTCTACTTCTAGAATATTCCTCTTCTAGAATGTTCTTAGGTGATGGTAGCACTATATAAAGGGATTCAAGCAATGTAATGAGACATGAAGAGAAATATTATATTTGGAGCGGTAGCTCAATAGGAGGATGCCCCCTCGAAGAGGCAAGTGAACAGAAGAGGATCCCTTCCATAATAGGATCCATTGTATGGTGTTGACCTACCTCAAGGGTTTCTATAATAAAATTGTGTTTTTCTATATGGTTTCATATATCTTGTGTGGTGATTTTATTCAAATATCTTTGGATCTATTGTGATATTTTGCATTCAGGTATTTGGTTCTTAACAGAGTACCAGAAGTACCAAAAGAACCAGTCTAGAAATCTGCAGATCAAGTTTGAGGGGGTAAAATTTGGATTTTCAGAAATTTGACTGCACCAGCTTACTCGCCTCGGCTCAATGGATCTATCCCCTAGATCAAAATTTCAAATTTTGAAGCTTGAAAAATTAGGGTTTCTTCATAAAACCTTAAGTTGTAGTTGCAGTTGTAGTCTCAGAACCAGTTGTAGTTGTAGTATTTGTTGCATTTGCAGCCCTAGTACCAGTTGCAGTCACTCTTGAAGTTCTTAAGAGTTGGTAATGATTACCGTTGCTTCCACATGGAGCCACTACCTGCAAATGCTATCAGAGATATGCACTCACATATCCTTAAATCGTTGAACTTTAAAGAGTGTTTGTAGGAGAAGGGATCTCTTTCCATAGATCCAGAAGGATTTCAAGATCCAACACATTCGTAGGAATGATGCAACCCAAGTGTGATTATTCTGATATGCATCTATTTGTTATGACATTATTTTGATTAGTGTTGCATGTTGTAGCTATGACCATCATTCTAGCCTTTGATCAAAATCTATGTGAAAGTATTAGATGGATTAAAATTTGAGATCATAGAGCTTATCCTCTAATCCAAACTTATGTCAAGATAGTGTATTGTCTCAGTATAGAAGATAGTTTGAAGAAAGCACTCGTCATCTTGAGTGAAGGAGACTCAGAATAAAAGCAAGCACTCATTCTTGAGGACAAGGCTCCAAGTTTGATTAATCAAGTTAATATGATTCAAAGGTACACATGACAAGTTGATGACTATAGTTGAGATATCAGTCTTTGTAAAATATCATATTTGATAGCATGTGAGCATATAGAGGTAAATTCTTAACGTAATCATTTGTCTGATACAACTAACACCTCCTCTAGGAAGAATCTCGTGTGTTAGTTCCAGGTTGCCATGGAGGAACGTTTGATCACAACACTATGAGAGTGTTGACATCATTTTCGTATTGTATTCCTTACCTTTAATCTTTACTTCAAACAAGTTACAAGTAATAGCTCTAAAGGAGCTACTATGATGATTGTTCGTGCTATTACTTTATATTATCAAAAGGATATTACTCTTGCCTGTTGTTTTGTTGACCTTGTTCCAGGTCACAAGTAATAAAACTGAGGAAGCTATAGTGAAGGTTGCAGAAGGCGACGTACAAAAGGAGAAACCTTGAAAGAAGAAATCATCATTGGAAAAGAAGAAGGTGGCTTGTATAAGCTAAAGGGTCACTCAGAAGCTTCCATGACCCATGCCATTGAGAATCCATGTGAACTTTGGCATAGAATATTAGCTCACATTAACTATGAGGCGCTACCATACATATGCAAAGTGGTCACAGGTTTACTAGAACTCAAGGTTGACCATGAAGGCGTATGCAATGGATGTGCACAAGGGAAGAACATCAAGAAACCTTTTCCGAAGAGAGACAACAAAGTAGGAGTCCTAAAACTCATTCATTCAGATGTGTGTGGCCCAATGCCATCGTCCTCCATTAGTGGGTATGTTTATTATGTATCTTTTATTGATGATTATTCTCGTAAGACCTGTTTGTATCTCTTGAAATATAATTATGAAGTGTTCAAAAAATTCAAGGAATTCAAAGCCTTGATAGAGAATCTTTTTGAAACAAAGATCAAGACACTCAAGTCATATAATTGAGGATAATACACCTCAAAAGAGTTTGTGAACTTCTGCAAAGATGTTGGGATCAAGACGAAACTCACTACTTCTTATAATCCTCAACAAAATGGTGTGGCTGAAAGGAAGAACAAAACAATAATGGAAGTGGTGAAGACCATGATCCATGATCAAGATATTCCAATGTGCTTATAGGAAGAAGCAACAATGACAGTTGTATATGTGAAAAACCGATTGTCCCATAGTGCACTTTGGTTCAAGACCCCGGGAAAGATGTTCACCAGAAAGAATATAGAGGTAAGCCATCTCAAAATATTTGGTTGCCTAGTATTTATACATATACCGAAAGATAAAAGAAACAAGTTTGAACACTCAGGAGAGAAGGGAATATTTGTGGGATAATGTGAGGTCTCCAAGGCCTTCAAGATCTATATACCAGGTCACCTCCACATTGAGATCAACAGGGATGTGACCTTTGATGAAGATGCAGTTCTTAAGAAATTGAGAAAATTCCACCTTGAAGAGGTATATGAAGAGGAACCCATAATCCCCAGAGTTGCAGAATCAATGAGGGAGGTTCCCAGAGCTTTTGAACCAGTGAGGGAAGTCGTAACTTCCCTTGATGAGGAAATTCTAGAAAATCATGATGTAGTAGAAGAACCTCATTATATGACAATATACCATAAAAGAAAGCCATCTTGGGCTAGAGAGCTTATTCAAGATGGAGAGAAATATGGTTCTCCCGAAGGAACCACGAGACATGTGAAGAGACTTAAGCCATTCTCCAATTATATGGATTTGATGTGTGATCTCCTAGAAAAGGATCTTACCTTCTTTGAAGAAGTGATTCAAAAGAAAGAATGGGAAGATGCCATGATAGAAGAATACCAATCCATAATAAAGAATGATGTATGGGAAATAGTTCTCAAACCGAATAGCAAGGATGTGGTATCATCCAGATGGCTCTTCAAAATAAAACATGCTGCTGGTGGAAGTATTGAGAAGTATAAAGCAAGATTTGTAGCTCATGGCTTTTCTAAAAAATAAGGCATTGAATATGAAGAGACATCCTCTCATGTAGCCAGATACACTTTGATCAGAACCATCATAGCCCTTCCATCTAAGATGAAGTGGAAGTTACAACAGATGGACATAAAGACAACTTTCCTAAATGGTGTTATCGAATAGGAAGTGTATATAGAGTAACCTCAAGGATTTGAATTTGAAGATAGGAAGTCTCATGTCTGCAAGTTGAAGAAAGCCTTGTACAGATTGAAGAAAGCTCCTAGAGCTTGGTATGGTCGGATAGATAACTTTCTGAAGAGCTTGACCTTTACCAAGAGTAAAGTAGATTCTAACCTCTACTTCAAGGTTATGAACGCTGAGCCAGTAATATTATTTCTATATGTGGATGACTTATTCCTAACTGGAGAAGAAAATATCATCACTAAATGTAAGAAGAGACTGGCTTCAGAATTTGAGATGAAATACCTTGGCCTAATGCACTATTTATTAGGTCTTGAGGTATGGTAGAGTCCAGAGAGGATTTTCCTTAACCAAGGGAAAGTGTGTAGTCGAAATTTTGAAGAGATTTGACATGTTAGAGTGCAAGACCATGAATAACCCATGGAAACAAAGCTGAAGTTGTTGGTCGATACTTCGCTAGAATTGATTGATGCCACAATGTATAGACAGATTATTGGATCATTGATGTACCTGATGAACACCAGACCAGATATTTGTTTTTCCATGAACACCCTGAGTCAGTTTCTGTTAGAACCCAGACATGTTCACCTTGTGGCTGCAAAACATGTGATGAGGTACCTTAAGGGTACATTATATTGTGGTCTCAATTATGATGGATATCATGATTTCGCATTGAGTGGCTACACCGATTCATATTGGGCATGAAGTGTTTCTGATAGAAAAAGAACTTCAAGATGTTGTTTCAGTTTAGGATCAACCATGATCTCGTGGTAGAGTAGGAAGCAATCCATCATTGCTCCCAGTACAGCAGAAGAATAATATATTGTTGTATGTTCTGCCAGATGTGAAGCTATATGGCTTTGAAAGTTGTTGACTGGTCTATTTGACCTAGGGATGGAAGCAACCACAATCCTATGTGACAACTAGAGCCACATAAATATGATAGAGAATCATGTATTCCATGACAGGTCGAAGCACATAGAGATCTGATATCATTACATTCGTGACATGGTGCAGAGAGGATCCATAAAGCTCTAGTACGTTAGCATGGATGAATAGGTTGTTGATGTGTTGACCAAGCCTCTATCTTGTGTAAAGTTTGAGAACTTTTGAGATAAGCTTGGTATAGTCTGAAAGGACCTTCCTCGAAAGGGGGAGTAGTTGTTGTGATGAGACATCTCTTGCTTCCAACTTTATTGCTATGATGTAAAGGAACATGATGTGATGAGACTAGAACTATGCTTCCGGCTTGACAACTGCAACGTAAAGCCAGTCTAGTATTCTGCTTCCAGCTTGATTGTTGTGATGTAAAGAAGGATGAGTATCTTTCTTCCATCTTTATTGTTGTGACGTAAAGCAAGAAGATGAGATGAGATTAGCATTGTGCTTCCAACTTGATAGTTGTGACGTAAAGCCAATCTAGTATCTTGCTTCTAGCTTTATTGTTGTGACGTAAAGCAAGACGATGGGATGAGACTAGCACTGTGCTTCCAGCTTGATAGTTGTGATGTAAAGATAGTCTTGTATATTTCTTCTAGCTTGAGTGTTGTGATGTAAAGCAAGACGTAGATATGAGACTAGTATTATGATTCCAACTTGATAGCTATGACATAAAGCCAATCTAGTATCTTTCTTCCAACTTGAGCATTGTGATGTAAAGCAAGACGTTGAGATGAGACTAGTACTGTGCTTCCAGCTTGAGAAGCTGTGACGTAAATCCAGTCTAGTATCTTGCTTCCATCTTGATTGTTGTGACATAAAGCAAGACGAGTACTGAGATTCCAACTTGACAATTGTGACGTAAAGCTATTCCTATATTATGATGATGAGCCAGCCTCGTGTAGTGATGATGATGATGTATTAGTTTATACTAATTCATATTGATACAGATGATGATTGCATTCCATTTGAGAATGATGATGCTTCCGATGAAGAAAACTTCCGATGATTTATAGATACACTAGTCAGTGATCCAAGATGATATTGATGATGTTGTCCTCCTGATGTTGTTGATGATAAATGCCTCTCTCTCATCTAATGTTGTTGAATAATACCCTTCTTGTTAAAGGGGAGTGTTTAAATATTGTAACTACAAAGTGTATTCTAATTATTATTTGATCTATTATTCACCGAATCAATCCCCATTGTGGATTGATCATGTCATCTATTGTAAAGGACCAAATCCCCTTTTGTGGATTGGTCATAATGTAATTGTAATAGGAAGAAAGAGAAGTCGGCCCCAAAATATATTAAAGAATCCCTGAAATATAATAAAGGTGGTTATAACCACCGAGAAGAATAAGTCAACCCTTCCAGTGAAAAGACACTTCTACACATGCTAGACTTGTATAAATAAGGAGGCTAGCGCCTCACTTAAACACACACTCGTTTGTTCATTGAGAGATAAGTTTTGGAGCTGCAGTTGGAGAAGAGAGAGAGAGAGAGAGAGAGAGAGAGAGAGACATCTTTGGGAGAGGAATTTATGTACTTGTTTGAGTTAGTTATCTCTTGGCATTGTATTGGCTATCTATATTAAGAAATTTTTGTTGGGTTTTCTTCCCCATGAGGGTTTCCCAGGATAAATGATGTCTCTTGTGATTGTGTATTTATCAGTGATTTTATCTTATGCTATTGTTATCTATTGAAATGAAAAGAACTATAATAATTTCTTAAAAATTAACATGGGATCAGAGCTAAGATGAAGAGAGCATCTTTCACAAGAGAAAAGTGAAAAAACTTCATTGTTGTCGTACATGCAAATTAGGGATTTTTTTTGGTGAGGTATTTCAACCCTAAAACCATCTGGAAAATTGCACCCTCCCTCAAGGATCATTTTGGCACCTTCAGTGCACCTTTTCAGTGGCTAGATCTCCCGAAAAGTGAAACCCTAGTTTCACAAAGTACCAGAAAACCATAAAACCAAAGTACCAGAAGTACCAGAAAACCAGAAGCACTAGTCCAAAAGTCTATAGATCAAGTTTGAGGGGGTAAAAGTTGGATTTTCAGAAATCTGACCGCACCATCTTACTTGCCTCAACTCAGCGCATCTATCCCCTGTATTAGAATTTTAAATTTTGAAGTTTGAAAAATTAGGGTTTCCTCATAAAACCCTAAGTTGCAGTTGCAGTTGTAGTTGCAGTTGCAGTCTCAGAACCAGTTGTAGTTGTAGTATCAGTTGAAGTTGCAACCATAGTACCAGTTGCAATCACTCTTGAAGTTCTTAAGAGTTGGTAATGATTACCACTGCTACCAGATGGAGCCACTACCTGCAAATGCTATCAGAGGTATGTACTCTCATATGTTTAAATGGTTAAAATTTAAATAGTTTTTGCAGGAGAAGGGATATCTTGCCATAGATCCATAAGGATCTCAAGATCCAACACATTCAGAGGAATGATGCAACCCAGGTGTGATTATTCTGATATTTATATATTTGTTATGACATTATTTTGATCAGTGTTGCATGTTATATCTATGACCATCATTCTAACCTTTGATCAAAATCAGAGTCAAGGTATTAGATGGATTAAAATTTGAGATCATGGAGATTATCCTATAACCCAACCTTCTATGAAGATAGTGTATTGTCTCAGTACATAAGACAGTTTGAAGAAATCACTCATCATCTTGAGCGAAGGAGACTTGGAATAAAAACAACCACTCATTCCTGAGGACAAGGCTCTAGGTTTGATTAATCAAGTTAATAAGATTCACAGGTACACATGAAAAGTTGGTGACTATAGTTGAGATAGCAAAAAATATTGCACGAAGTCTCTTCTAGGAGTTGTTCTAGCATTACACGCGTAGTAAGATGGGTTGGGGTAGAAGTAAGACATTTTCCCATATTTACTGAAGAGGAAAATTTAGAAAACTTCCCAATAGAGTTTGAATCAGAGGTTTTGGATAGTCAAAGATTACTAGTGTTGGATATATCACCAAGGGACACACTTGCATGATGGTGGAGTGCACATAAGGAGGTAATTTAGGACTGGTATAAGTGTAAGTGACTGATGCGGATAATATTTGGTAGGAGTCAGCAAGATAGACCCTTACAGAAGTATGATGGAAGAGGGAAATAAAAACATCACATAAATGATTGTTTCACTAAATGTATATTGGTACCACAAGAGGAATGGAGACATTAATTTATTCATACATTCGAAGGAATACCAAGTAATTGGTAAAAGGAGTAGGAACTGCATAGAGAAACTATGAGCTAGGGCACATTATAACAGAACATTATTAATACTTTTTCATTTGAAAGTGAGAATCCATGGGTGGATCTCACATTAAACAGGATAAAAAATAATATATTTGAAGAATATTGGGTAGATACAATGACAATAGACAAATATTTTAGAAAATAAACACTCGAACAATTAGTTTATTTTTATCAGGTCGCAAAGGATGAGGAAGTAGAAGACAACCCACGTGACATACATATAGTATAAGGGGAAGCAGAGAGAGGGTTGGAAAGACCCCAGTTACAATTAGAAGAGTTCACTGAACCTATTAATATTAAAAAGGTCAATATTGGGACTGAATGGAAGCCCAAGATAGCTAACATTGGAGATTACTGGGACAATGAGACAATGGAAAAAATAATTGAATTACTGTGCGAATATAGTCATTTTTTCCCAGCCACATTTTCAGAGATGAAAGGGGTAGCAAGAGAAATTGGATAAATGAAGATATCCCTCATACCAGAGGCAAGTCCAGTTAGACAGAGAACATACAGATTAAACCCCATCTATAAGCAGAAGGTTAAGGAAAAAATTGACAAAGAATGCTAGAATCAAGAATCATAGAATCCGTGGAAGAATCAGAGTAGATTAGTCCAATGTTGGTCCTGGAAAATAATAATATATGGATTAGGATATGTGTGGATCTGAGAAAATAATAATAGATGCATGTATACATGATCCTTTTCCTGCTCCATTTACAGATGAGGTGTTAGATAATGTGGGGGGACAAGAAGTCTTCTCCTTCACATATGAATTTTTAGGTTACCATCAGATGAAAATTTCTTTGGAGGGTAGGTACAAAACCACATTTGCAACAAAGTGGGGTTCATATCAGTACACATTAATTCCATTTCGGTTAAAAAATGCACCAACAATATTTTCTAGAGTAGTAGTAGCTACATTCAAGGATTTTTTACATAATTTTTCAGAAGTTTATCTGGATGATTGGATAGTATTCATTTTATTGAAGGACCATGTAGAAATTATGAGGTTAATGTTAGAGAGATGTAGGAAATGTAATATTTCCTTGAACATTATGAAATGTATATTCACTACACTATTTGGTATCCTACTTGGAAACATTGTATGCAAATAGGGCTTGATAGTAGACCCTACAAATATTGTTGTTATTGTCAATCTACCACCACCAAATTTAGTGCGTGACTTGAGAGAAACATTGGGCCACATAGGGTACTACATGAAATTCATAAAGGGCTATGCAAAGATTACTACACCAATGGAAAAGTTACTAAATAAATACATCAGGTTTCAGTGGAATTATGAACGCCAAGAGAGTTTGGACATACTGAAAGAGAAAATGGTGACAACACCAATTTTGAGCTTTCCATATTAGACAAAATAATTCATGTGCATGTGGACGTTTGATCCATTGCACTTGGAGTTGTTTTGTCACAACCAGGTGAAGGAGACACTGATCACCCAATATATTTTTCTAGTAGAAAGTTATTCAAGTCTGAGAAGAAATATAATACTACAGAAAGGGAAGGTCTGGCTATGGTATATGCCTTACAAAATCTTTGACATTATTTATTGGGTCAACATTTTAAGATGTTTATAGATCATTCTACATTGAAGTACCTAGTTAACAAGCCAGTGTTGGGGGGGAGGATTTGTAGATGGCTATTATTGTTCCAGGAATTTGATTTTGAAATCATAGTGAAACCAGGGAAGCTGAATGCAGGACCAAACCATCTGCCAAGAATTACTAACGGAGAGGATCCAAAGAAGGAAAATTTGCGTGATGATAAATTATTTTTTGTTCAAATTGATGATGATTATTTTGTTGACATTGTTGGATTTTTTAGCACAAGAATGGATCCTAAGGAATTTACTATCACGTAGAAAAAATAGTTGGTAGTGCATGTTGTAGACTATCAATTGATTGCAAGTAATTTGTACAAGTTAGGTGCACATGGAATTCTAAGAAGATGTGATGGAGAATGAATGTTCCATGGTATTAGTAGAAGCACATGAAGGCATAGATGGAGGGAAATATGCAAGAAATCCTACAACATAGAAGGTGTTGTGCACATGATTATGGTGACCTATAGTACATAAGGATGAAAAGGAATTCTATTAGACCTGTGATGTTTGTCAGAGGGTGGGAAAACCATCCAGAAGGGATGAAATTCCACATATGCCCCAAGTAACTTTACAAGTGTTTGATAAATGGGTTATGGATTTCATTGGACCCATTAATCCACCACCAAGGTCATGATCCAAATGCATCATCACTATGACATAATACTTAACCAGATGGGAAGAAGCAACCCCAATGAAGGACTGTAGCACATAAAATGCAGCGCGATTTCTCTTTGAGAACATGGTGACCAGATTTGGATGTCCTAGAATTTTGTTGGGTGATCAAGGAAATCATTTCATTAATAGCACAATCATAGATATGGTAGAATAATTCGAGATACATCATCAAAAGATAACACCTTACCATCCCTAGGAAAATGGTACAATAAAATATTTTAACAAGATTCTAGAGAATGCATTGAAAAATATTTGTAATGTGAATATGGGTGATTGGTATTTGAAGGTATCAACAATATTATGGGATTCTAGGAGTACATGCAAGAAGCTTACAAGATAGACACCATTCAGACTGGTGTATGGGCATGAAGCAGTGGTTCCATTGGATTATTTAGTACCTAGTATGTGCATTGCAACAATCATCGACATGAAAGAATAAGGTGTTGCATAGGAAATATTGGATCATTTGATGGAGCTCGAAGAAGACAAAATTCTAGCAGGATTCCACCAAGAAGTACATAAAGCAAAGGAAAAATCTTGGCACGATAGGCACATAAAGAAGAAAATATTTAAGGAAGGAGATATAGTTCTCCTTTATGACAACAAGTATTTACAACACCCTATGAAATTAAAGATGCATTGGTTAGGGCCTTATCAATTAGAGGCCATCACAAATGGAGGTGTTGTGAAACTGAAAGATCTTGTAGGGAAGAATCTCAGAGGATTGGTGAATGGCATTCAACTAAAGCTATATCAAGACAATTGACCTAACAACATGAGGTGAAAATAGAGAGTGAAGGTATGATTGTACATGTTGTATATAGTAGATGATTAGAAGAGAAAGACAAAAATCCATAAAAATAAGAAATGTAACAAAAAGAAAAAAAGATAGGATAATATAGAAGTTTTTTTTTTAGAATTAACAGTGCACTGCAGAAAAAAAAAATGTTGAAGACTTTGTGCACTGGGAAATAGTTGACAAGTACAAAAGTGGAGTGTACAGGAAAAAGTGAAAAAGTGAAAAATGTCAGTGCGGAACAATTGTCATTTCACCGCCCCTCTATAAAGTCAAAAAAGGGGGGGAAATGTGGTCATTTGTGTTTTTTCGCTAAGGAGAAGAATGAAGAGTGAATTCTAAGTGTGAGAGAGTGATAATTTGGGAGAGTAGGTTGATAATTTCAAATAAAAAATATGAATATTAACAAGATGTCCCCACCACGTGTTGGAGCACCGAGCAGGGCCATGCGAAACATGAGAAGTAGTGCTAGGGTGACATAAACAGGGACACAAGACATGTCCACAATCATGGATGTGGATGAGATCCATACGTTGGAATATGAGCCACACAACATGTAGGTCGAGGAATAAGGAAACATATCATAGGAGGTTGAACAACCTGAGGAGGATGTGAAGAGGATAGAATACGATGCATCCAGGGGAAAAGGGCCACAACAAGAAGAACATGCCATAGATTCGGTGCAACAAGGCCTAGAGCGAGAAGAAGAGAATGAAACAGAGCACCAAGGAATACCAGTGGTCTGGGTGGAATCCCCACAAGGGAATAAGAAGGAACGAGTTGAGATCAGTGTGCAAGGAATATCTTGCACACAAGAGGAATTGGCAATAGTAATGCAAAAAATCCCAGAGGGAGTAAAGGAAGAAGATGAGATGGTGGGAGGAGTAGACACCATGAAATACTCTGATCACAATGTGGCCGACATAGTCAAGTTTCTGTAAATGTGTTAAACCTTCACAAAATATATATAGCTAGAAAATACTACACACATTTGCAGAGAGAAATTAAGAAAGAAGAAGAAAGAGAGAAAATAATGGAAGAATTCTCATTAATCATATTCCACACTCAAAGAGTGAATAATTTACAATAGATATAGGATATTTTGTGTAGTTTCAACATATTTACAGTTCCCATATTCGGAGTAGCATAGATATATGGAGAGTAGAGGAGAGGGCCCATCAGGCGTGCCACTGTTGGATCTTGTGTAGTGTATCATGGGGCTATACAATATAGGGATCATGAATTTGTTGTATATACCGCACTTTGGGAGTGGTAAACACATCAATGGATGTGTGAAGAAACTCCTAGTAAGGGTGCATGGAAGAATTTTGTGGATGGATAGGCCAGTGCCTATCAATGTGGACTTGATAGAAGCTATCACTAGGCTACCCACAGATGGGGAGAAACCATAGAAGTGCTTAGAGAGTAAAAATAAAGAAAAATCCATCTCCGACGAAATCAAGGAAAATTATGGCACTCGGAGAGGAAATAGGGGAATTCAGATCAACGACATAAATGATCCTGTGAAGATATTTGCTACAAGGCTACTATGGTGAAAATTAATGTGCAAGTGCAGAAAGGAGGAAGTACCACCATAAGTAGTAGCAGTTGCACTGCAGTGCATGAAGGGGAGCTCGATGAGCTAGGCCCCTTATCTACTTAATTATTTCTTGGAGGATTGTAAGGACACGTAGTATTAGAGCTCTGATATCCACTACTCGTGGTTAATCATCCTCATTGCACTTGTAGGATGGCAATAACCGACATATAGTATGTTCCTACAGAGTATAGGAAAGTGTGGTGTAGCCTGCTACACGTCTCTTAGAAGCACAATAGACCCAAAGGTGAAGAAAATAAACAACGATGTATTCCCTCTATACTTTTCAGAGATATGGAACTGATTAGCTGACACATAGAGGATTTCCCTAGAGACTATCCAAGGAAAAGAGGGACCCAAACAAGGAGTGGATACAATTGATTTGTTGTGTGATGACACAAGATATATAGATGGAGGTCTAGGAGTGGCCCGAGGAATGGAATGTGCCAATAATCTAAAAAAAATGCCAACAATACAAAATAGGATGCATGACATAACAATCCCCACGCAACAGATCGACATAAATGGCTCCAGTAATAAAAATAAGAATTTCACACAGGGCCAAGTGGGGGGGATTATCCCAATACAAAATAAAAGAAGGACGCAAAGGAAACCACATGGTGGTTATACATGGGATCCACCGTGCACAAAGCAGGCACCATGAGGCACAACATAACAAGTGTGCACAAAATAGGTAAGATTAGAGACACGTGATATACATGTGGAGGAAGACATTGGGAAGGAGACATGCATGGATACATAGATTCCTGAGGCATATGAGCCATCAGATTCCCAAAGGAAGAGGACGAGAGAGAAATCTAGTGGCTCTAGGAAGAAGGGGAAGGCTCATAGAAAACTAATGCACACATCACTGATAGCAGAGGATGTGGAAATAATAACCACAACAGTCGAAGATCGACTGCTAGAAGTGTGGGAGAATGTCAAGAATCAAAGGGCTTCGATTTTGGAATAGGTGTAGGAAGTGAAAAATGCATTGGAGCAGTTGAGGATTAGGGAAAAGAAACAACAAAAAGACAAACCAACACAAACTAAGGAAGGAGTGCTTGTTGGATAAACATTGCAAATTATAGTGCAGAGGAGCACCGATTCCTTCATAACCCCTAAGATGTTTTTTATTGACAAGGAGGAAACACAGAGGCCCCTGAGGGACATTGATACATTGGACTTGGCATTGGCCAAGATCCCGACGAAGGTGCTCTATAAATTTAAAATTAGTGTCCCACAAGAAATTCAGTCTAGGGAAAGGTTTGATGCAACGAATCTACATATATCATAGGATGAAAATATTACAATGAAGGAAGTAATATCCAAGAAGGGAAAGTGAAGAATATAGCACAACAGAAATTGGAAGATATGGAAAAGAACATTAACACATTCTTCCAATCCATCCCAAACAACGTAGAGTTAGAGGGAGTATCTTCTGAAGAGGATATTAGGAAAATATCACAGGCCTTGGAGAAGTACAAGGACCGGATAAAGTATCTAGAGGAGCGCATAGTACCCACTACTCCTCTAGAAGTAAGAGTGCAACGAGAGAAAGATGCAACACAATTTTCCAAAAAGATAGCACAGGCTATACAAAGTGTTATCACTAAAATATCGTCTGCAACATTGCATGCAAATGCTTATAGAAACATAGCAATTCCAACATCAATTAGTTCACCTGCAACACTGAAATGCATTTCAAAAGGAAAAAACTATACAATTGGGAAAAAATTGGCATGCACAAATTCACCAAAGGAAGCGTGCACACAGTGTGCGGGCCAACAAATCCCTCAGAGTGCACAATGCAGCAAATGCGTGACTGTGTACAAGAAAACACACACACTTCTATGAGTGATGCATTTATGGATCTTTTCTCCCCACTAACCACTTATGGACCACCTCCCAACCTGATTTGAGCTTCACATATGAGAAAAATCTGAATGGGGGGTTGGTCAAGAACTAGAGGGTGCCCTAAAAATCCCCTTGTTCACACCAAGAACCAATTACATTTTTCCTTGAATAAATGTTATAAATAAGAGCCATAGGTGCACTAAGAAACCAAGATATTCATATTATTGTTATGCTACCTCAATTCTCCCTTGAGAATCCTCTTTTCTCTTTGGACTCTTCAAGCATCATTGCAATAGGACATTCCACTCACCTCTTGAGGGAATAGGCATTAATTGTCTTCACCATTTGATATTTTTTCTTCCATTGTAAGAATATATATCCATTAGGGAAATCAAGATCCCTCCCAAGGAGAAAGAGGGGACTCATAAGTCCTCATTTTTCTCTATGATGTTTTTCCTACTAATCTATTGATCCATTGGTAGCATTATTTTGGTCATTGGTTGATTTTTATGGTTCTAAGTTTCTCATGCTTTCTAACTTTTATTTATTAGTTGTTTTAGTTTATTTATTTGTTTATACTTGTGTTTTGCCTATTTAATCCACTCACAAACTTTTGTCTTGTCTAGCAGGCTCATCTAGAAATGTAAGTGTTGTTTTTTTGCTCACCCAAGTGACAAAACCAACACAACCGATTGGTGACCATACTGGGGATAGATATCAAATTACACCCTATTTGAGCTTAGAAAGAACTTATATTTAATCAATTTGTCTTGCAGGTACCAAAATAGGCCTAGCCCAACCCTCCAAAGGAAAAATTAGGAGTTGGAGGAGGAATATTTCACTCAAAAAATTCTCCCCCGATGTGTAACAGGAAGTGCATAGATTTTCCTACCCCCAGACGTGCACTCAACGCACTATGTGTGCCAAAGACTTATTTTCTCTGCGCATTATGTGCACTATGCACCCTCTACGCACGTGTCATAATTGTAACATGTGAACGTATCCAATTTTTCAAAATTGTAAGGGTTTTTTGATGATTTGAAGGCCCCTAGACTTTCGATTTTTTCTTTCATGCACTTTGTAAGGAAAATGCACTCCACTTAGAATCCTTTCCCATATGAAAGGTTAGAAAAAATAAGCACTTAGGCGTTAAAAATAACCAAATATTCTCCTCTTTTTCTTTGGTTTCCACATGGATGTCTTGTTTGGTTTGTAAAATTTAAGTTGATATTATTGCTATCATACATAAATCAATTACATTGGGACCAAAAGTTAACTTTGACCCTTGAGTATTCTCTTCTCTTGCACCCTAGTGTGATATTGAAAATCATAAAGGTGGTTAAAGGGACATTTCATCTCCCTTAACAAAAACTTTAGGAGAGGACAAAGCCCCCCTAGGGTTCCTCTTAGTTTTTTGAAATTATCTTAAAGTTGTAAGGGCCCATACATTCCCACATGTTGAAAACTTAGGATAGTTTCTTAAAATTGTTTTCTTAGTTTACATCACAATCTAGGGAAGTTTAAAGATCAAAGTAACGGGCCCATACATGCCCACATTCTTGCAATCTAGGATAGTTTTCAATCTTTCTTAGTGTAAACAACATTTAGGGAGTTTAAAATATTTGTAAGGACCCATATGTCCACATGCTAGTTCTTTAGGGATTTTAAAATTCCGCAAGGTTGTACCAATGACACTTAGTAAGCTAGGTAACAAATATTTGTAAGGACCATAGGAAGTCCACATGTTTCAATCTCACACCTAACTTATTAAAAATTTGGAACACTTTTTTCACTTGCTCACACACAAAGTAACTCCTCACACACATAATTTCTATTTTGAATTGTGGAGGTTCAAGTAGGTATTATCCAAAGGAATTTCGAAACATCCCATTACTTCTTTCGAAATTATCCACACCCATTAATTCAAACAAGATTGGTTCACACCCCCAATCTTTCATCCCACCACATCTAATTTTTTTCTAAAAACTCACTAAGTTTTCCTCCACAGGAAGTGCCAAAAGAAATTTTTCAGTCTAGGTAGGAGCTCAGGGGTAGGAATCCAAATAACCCCCCATTATCTAGTTCTCACATTTTCAAACATTAGAAGTTGAAAAATAGGTAACTTTTAAAATCCTCCCAGACAATTGTTCCTACACCATAAGGCAAGGACATACTCATGATGGGCTAAAGGCCGAGGCTCGGTTGTTCTGTGTGTCCCCCCTTGATTCACCCAACTCTTTGAAGGGATCCAGCTCGTGACACATTTCTGAGGCTAAAAATACAAATGTCACACTTTAACCGAGGTACCTAGTGGTCAAAATTTAGGACATCTACCTAGGTGGAAATTTTGGGCTGCAATTGAACCTTGATCAGATTTTGTGTTCCTATTGGGAAATATCATCAGTTCTTTTGGGATATGCACCCTCTACCCCTCATTATAACTGATTATTTCATCCTTCACTAGTTCCTCTTCTGGTCACTTCAGAACCCACTGTTGAGTTCTCTTGGAAGGTCTATTGCTATTTGATAGGAAGGACAATACATCTTTTAGGACATGAGCATTTGTTTTCTTTGTTCCCCACGTAGAAAAAATATATCTACCCACATGTTTGCTTATTTAAAGTTGATTTATATATGATTCTCATTTGATTACATTCAATTGTGATTTGTATTATCTTGTGAAGGTCCAAATTATACAATGTTCTTGTTCATTTATTTCTCTTACCACCATTTGCACACATTCACTTTACTAGTCAGGAAACCTTAGGGGACCCATAGAATCCCTGTCATTCCAGATGCTTGCAAAATCTTCATCCTATTCTTGGAGGAGTCCCTAATATTTCCAACTCATCATCTCAACCATCTCACACCCCCATGAATGATACTATTTTGGGATCACCTTTACTTGGTTCCACTTTTCTTGGGTCCAATTCAAAAGGCCATCCATCCACTAGTTCTCCTTCACAAGGAGGCAGGGGGAAAACTTAATCTCAAGGGAGAAGAACCACCCCACTCAATCCCTCTCAAGGGACAGTTCCACCACCCGCTCACACGATGGATGGAACTAATCCTCTACCAAATATCCCTATGCCATACTTGACATCCCTTAACATTCATGATCTAACAAAACTCATGAATGATCCCATTTTGCATGATCCCACTTGGCCCAATATGCCTACCAAACTACCTTCAGATATTCCAAAGTTTGAAGGAAAACCAGGGGATGATCCCACCAACCATGTTATGAATTTTCACTTTTGGTTATCTTCAAACAACATCATGGATGATTCTATCTGCTTAAGGTTGTTTCAATGCACTCTCATTGGTTCCTTAACCAAATGGTATGTGGAAAAAAAATCAGAGTCCCATATGACCTTTGAATCATTGGCCAAGGCCTTTTTGTCCTTTTTCCAGCAACCAGTTCATCATGATACTAGCTTAGAACTCCTCTCATATTTCAAAAAAACTACTTCTATCCATATAGATGATCACATCCATGAATGGCGTCGGCACCATAGATTTTGCAAAGAACAAACCACCAAAGAATAACATCTTTATTAGTTTCTCAAATCACTTGTCTCTGTTATTGCCAAGGATGTAGCATCCACCTTCCCTCAGATAGAGGAGGAGATCGTCAACAAGGCTCAACAGTTTGACCTCATTTATGCTCAATTAGGTTACTTATACATAGTATTTCCTGATGCACCTAGATCCACACCATTTGGCCCAAACAAACCTGGGATGTCCCATGCAACAGACGAGTTGATTGGTTCCATGATGCACCAACAACCTTACAACCAGCCGAAACCTATTTATGGTGAACCTCAATATCCGAAACCATATGGAGGGCCATGTTATTACCCTTCACCCCCTTACCAACAACCATATCATGTTTCTCCCCCCCCACCCATGAGTGGACCCTCACCGATACCCATGATGTGTCTAACCACTCAACCAAGTTCGGGTACACCTTCTACCTTAACATATAACATGGGTACTAGTGAAATCCCTTCACCTTCCTATGTGCCCTATGGATTGTTTCCATAAAACAATCCATATTTTCCATTTCTTGGTCCTCCACAATGAGTTGCGCCTCCAAAAGGACACCCACATGCCAACGTTAATTTTATCCAACCCTCTCTCATTCAACAACTTCAGAATTTTGAACAGTTGAATACAAAAAATCTTACCCATCATCCGAATAATTATAAGAATAAAGGGAAAAACTGAAACAATAATAACCCAGGACCACGAGGAAATAACTCCCAACAAAACCATCCTGTTGGAGGCAACTAGAATTAAGGAAACTAAAACCCCCAAGGGGACAATAAAAACAAACGAATATGGAAAAACATCAACAATATTTAGAATAACTTCCCTTTCTCTCTTTGTGGTGAGTATGGACACTATACACACCATTTCCCCCAAATTTCGACTTCAAATGGATAGCGTTGCCTACCCCTCAGTAGGCCCCACAACAGTATTTACAACAACCACCTCTGGCCATTTTGAAAAAACCTATTCCACACCAAGGTGTGATGAATACCCAGTAGTAGATACACCCTGCCCCACCACAATTGGGGAAGTATCCAAACACAGGTCCCATTCAACCTAGAAATCTGACTGATCACAACATTCTCCTTACCAGCGAAGAATAAATTCTTTTGAAAACACAAGGTCACTAGTATGGTGTTCCCCTTGAATCTACCCCAACCACTTCAGAAATGGATCTAGTTACTATCGGACAACCCTTGATGATTCCACACCCTAACACTGAACCAAACATTCACATACATTGCATTCCATTCCGTCGGAATGTCAATAACCCTCATGCTAGGGAAACCCAAAACTACAGTCTGGTCAATGACATAGCTTAGTCTCCTAAATTCATGTCTATATTGAAGGTCCTCCAAACTTGTTAAACTCAACAGAACTCCTTTCTTTCTACCATGGGGGCCATTTCCCTGCAGATACTAGACTCATCACCTTCGATCTCGATAGTGGAGAACCATGCCTCCCCACCCTGGTAGCTTTCTAGATACCAGTTAAGATCCAGAACATCCTAGTACATCGATGTATCATCGTTGAAGGTGCATCCACATGCATCATGTCCAAAGTAGTATGGCAGAAACTTGACTCCCTTGAGCTAGTACCATTTTCCATCACCCTGCAATCTTATGATGGTTGACCCTCTTCCCCTGAAGGGATCTTCCAAAATTTCCCCATCAAACTCATGGGAAAAACCATCCTCATCGACATTGAAGTTATTGACACCCCACTTGATTACAAAGTCTTGTTCGGATGTAGCTACATGTATGCTATGAAGGTGGTAGCTTCTTCTGTGTTTCAAAAGATGATGTTCCCCCACAACTGGAAAATCGTCACCATCGACCAAATCACACATTATGAGCCTAACCATTCCACCAACATGCATAACATACTTCCCCTTGTACGCACTAGCTTGGATGATTATTGAATCATAGACATGGGTCCTGACATTTTCAAGGACCCATCTTTGCTAGGGGCATATCATGGAGCGCCACCCCTCCTACACCTTTCAACACAAGTGTGTGTAGTATCTTCTAATGGAATAGATATCAGAGACACCATTCCTCCCACTGAAGCCTCTCCTCAAATCGATGTTCCACCAGTTGAAGAACTATTAACTCATGAATCTCTTGAGAACCCCACTACACCATTTATCCCTTATTCCCTCCCCCCCCCTCCAGGGGAAAATCCCAGTTTGAGAGATAGTTCCCCAGGCCTTTACCCATATTCCCTTCTTCTACCTCCCACATGGATTCTAAGTATTCCAGGTAGCTACAACTATTACCCTTCCTAAAATGGTTCTTTCCATCCTTGTATGGTATCTACATCCACTTGGGATGGTTCCTCAACCATCTCTCCCTCCTCAGACAAAGGGAATACTGATGCAGATTCCATTACAGGATCCTTCTACACCACCACCACCCCCGCTATTGTCACCATTGCCATTGTTGGGGGAAGACAAAAGAAGAAATATCCCACAAATCCACTTCCCCCCCCCTGATTTCAACTACCTTGCACACTATGTGAAAGATATGGGCACCCCACTAATAGATGTCCTACTCTTCCTGAGTTACGCAATCTGATTCAACTCTTGAGAGAAATAACATTGCTCACCACTCCACCAAGTATGTCCACTACTACTCCAGAGCCCTCCACTGCACGCAATAAGGGTTTGCAAACCAAATTTTCTTGCACCATATGTTTATACTATGGCCACTACACTCACCATTTCCCATCTCTACCTCAATTTTGCCAAAATTTTGTCGCAATATTCCAAACCTATCATCTAGAGACCTCTATACTACCCCTTAGTGGTTCTCACATCATCTCTTCGTCAGTCCCTGAGCGGATAATATGTCCTTGTGCTCTTTGTGACTCACTTGCTCATTTCACATACAGGTGTCCGATAATTGTTGCATATCGAGGTCATCATCCAATCCATATTCAACCTCATTTGATTGCCTCATCACACATAATGCACTCTCCATATACTTCCAATATCCCCTCCCCTGAAACTGAGTCACTTCCCATCCCTCAATGGTTCACAGTTCGAATGTCTGAGTATATTCCCTCAAATCCTCCCAATTCTCCAGTAAATTTCCCACAGGAGATATTTCCCCCCATCACAGTTTATCACAAACAGTATTTGAATATTTGGTTTATGAAAAGTGAGCCATTGCACCTTGTATGCAATATCCCATATACGTCATCAGCACTTAAGGACACCAATTCTTACCCATTGACCATTCCCCCTAGCATATCCAAGGACCGCCTGTATTCTCTCATGTTCCATTGCGATGAAGATATCCTAGAGGAAATCACTACTCCCAATTTCCCATGGAATGCACTCCAACATTGATCACTTTTTCTTTTACAGGAGGCCTTTCATCCTCCTACCCAAACCTCCATATGCACAATCGAAACCAAGTATTTTATCCCTTCGGGGCATTTAGACTGGTTCAATAATTGTATCCCTTCCCCAGATGATTTTAAATAAGTCAACATGGCCAACATTCCCCCACCGTCAAAATTGACATTTCCATTAAACTAGGAATCGTAGAAGAAATCACCATTGGCGTCACATACTCCCCTGAAGAACTCAAAACTTACAAAGCTCTCTTTTAGGAATACCATGATATTTTTTCCTGATCATATACGGAGATACTCGACCTTGATCCATCTATAGTCGAACATCAAATCCACACTTGGATAGATGTTGCCCCAGTTTTTCAAAATCAACGCCCTCTTTACCCATCCAAAGTTGTGGCTATCAAAGTCGAAATTGACAAACTACACTATGTCGGGTTCATTTACCCCATTGCGTACACTTCATGGGCATCCAACCCTGTCCCTATTAACAAAAACTAGGGTACTATTCATTTTTGCATAGAATTTCACTTTCTCAACCATGCTTGTCCCAAAGACAACATTCCAACCCACTTCATTGACCAAATTATCGATGACTGTGCCAGCCATGAATCATTTTCCTTTATGTATGGGTTCTTTGGCTACAATCAAATCCAAATAAATCTAGAAGATCAATGTATAACTGCTTTTACTACCCCTTGGGGTACCTTTGCTTATCCTATCATTCCTTTTGGACTCAAGAACACAGGTGCTACATTTCAATGGGCCATGACCTATGTTTTCCATGATCTTTCTTGCATCATCCTTACTTATTTGGATGACCTCACTGCTCGATCCAAAAATCAAACTCAACATTTAGATGAATTATGCATCATTTTTCAACGATGTAGCCAGTATAATATCCGCTTGAACCCCATCAAGTGTGTATTTTGCGTCATTGTTGGATGCCTCCTTGGGTTAATTGTTTCCTAACATGACATCATGGTGTACCTCCTCAAGGTCCAAGCTATCATGAAAATTCCACCACCAAGGAATTTATGCCATTTTCAGAGCTTGCAAGGCAAAGCCAATTTTTTATGTTGCTTTGTCCTAGACTATGCCACTCGTCAAATCACTATAACGATGGGTACAAATGAGGTGACATTGTGGGCCGACCAGCCATATATAATCCTATTTTCCAAACTACCCCACTCAGTTACAGGAGCACCGAGCCTCCATTTTCCAATCCGTTCTCAGCCATGGGATCTTGTTCCCGAAATCTACATAGTCACATTCCCGGATCATAATTTGAAATTGGCCCTGGGGAGCATTTTTCTCACATCACGTTCAGGTATGCATGCTCATGTTCAAATTTTATAAAATAACTTTCTTATGTTCTTTATCAACATATATTGTTCACATCGGGTATTTGGTTTTCATGTGTGTAGGTACCTGGTCATCACAACAACGCAACCCCTTCAGCTATATGTTCGACACTGGCATGTAATTATTCCCTCTATAAATCAATTTCATTTCCCAGTCAAACCCTATGACGTTTACCTATAGGGACCTTACATATGGCTCTGTAGTACCTTCACCTCTACTGCATTTTGGTACTGTCACCCAATAGCACTCTCCCCCACATGAGTTGTCCCATTCATAGTTCCCCTTGGCAACTTGACACTCATGTCAATTTCACCCCGTAGGTATGGGAGTCTCTATAGTCTTATGAACTTCTGAGAATGATCTTCATACTTCTTCTCATCATATTGCTAGATTTCCCAAATGGACTCCCAGGTTATATCATCTTGGTTCTATTGACAACACCTTTGCATTATCATTATTCATCCATCTCATCCACATCAATTTTCCCATACGCATATTTCCCTCCATTCATTTACCTCATACAAAAACCCACCCATGGGGCCCCCACCCTCCACCAGTTTTCTTCGCAACTTGCGCCCTCACAGGCCACACTACATTGCACTGAGGCACCCATTTGTCTATCTATATATTCAACCCAAATTATTCTTTATTTATTTGGTAATTGTAAAAATCCTTTATTTCCAACATTTACTTAGCTTTTTGTCATCACCCTTGATGACCTTCTTTTCTCGGCAAAGAAACCCATGTTGCCCTTGGTTGGGGAATCCACTCTCTCTTTTCAATTTGAAATCATTCGCAAACCCCGAGTATCCTAAGTCCATATACCCATGATCTCTGAGTTTTTCCACTTTATCAACCTCTCACACAATTTAACCCATATCTAGTCATCCTCCTGACAATAGATACAATTTTACGGTTTCTTCCAATCATCCTTCAAAATTCCCCAACCAAGGGCAGTCTTGAGTATCAATGAACCTTCACTTCATCCATGTTACCTATCAGTACCTGATATCATCTCCATGGATTTCATGAAGCCCTGTGCTTCTTAGAGTCACATCTCCCTTTTTGTCGACATCAACACCATTTCCAAAAGGGCGACAATATCTTGACTCTAATTACCTTTACAATGAGGAGTCTCAGAAGACACATAAAGAATCATCATTTCTCTTTGATTCCGTTGACCCCCATAACATTTGACTTCAACAAACCTCTCATGTTTTGGTGGGTATTACTATGTGACTATTGTAGTTTTTTTATACCATCTAAAGACCTCTTAATTTGTTAGGCCATCAATACCTATGAGTCATCGACACTTCTTATAGGCATCCCTGTCACATTTCAGAGTATGTTCACCATTCAGAGCTTTCATTTGTCGTTATCAACCGCCCCTGAGGGAACTTCAATTATCTACATCAACATACACCTTTAGTTACCGTCTCACATTTTGGTTACATGACATGAGCGTGGGGCATGCCCGCCTCGTTTGTACACAAAATTTCTTTTTTCTCCTTAGAGAAAGGTTTGGGTCCCACAGTTTCCCCTCTCCCTCCATTGGATCACTCTTGTAGTTCCTCTCAAAACTCTTCATTACAATGGAACTCTCAATAAAATAAACATTGATGTATTTCATCTATATGTATGATCCTAACCTCACACATCATGGGGCATCTGTTATCACTGAAATATCGTCCGCAACATTGCATGAAAATGGTTATAGAAACACAACAATGCCAACAACAATTAGTTCACCTACAACACTGAAATGCATTTCAAAAGGAAAAATCTATACAATTGGAAAAAAATTGGCATGCACAAATTCACCAAAGGAAGCACGCACACAGTGTGTGGGCCAACAAATCCCTCAGAGCGCACAATGCACCAAATGCAAAACTGTGTACAAGAAAATACATTCACTTATATGAACGACACATGTATGGATCTTTTCGCCCCCCCAACGACTTATGGACCGACTCCCAACTTGATTTGACCTTCATATCTGATGGAAATCCGAATGGGGGGATGGTCAAGGACTAGAGGGTGCCCTAAAAGGCCCCTTGTTCACACTAAGAACCAATTACATTTTTACTTGAAGAAATTCTATAAATAATAGCCATGGATGCACTAAGAAACAAGGATCTTCATATCATTTTTATGCTACCTCAATTATCCCTTTAGAATCCTCTTTTCTCTTTGGAGTCTTCAAGCATCATTGCAATAGGTCATTCCACTCACTTCTTGAGGGAATAGGCATTGATTTTCTTCGCCATTTTCCATTTTTTCTTCCATTGTAAGAAGATCTCTCCATTAGGGAACTCAAGAGCCCTCCCAAGGAAGAAGAGGGGACTCATAAGTCCTCATTTTTCTCTACCGTGTTTTTACTACTAATCTATTGATCCATTGGTAGCATTATGTTGGTCATTGGTTGATTTTTATGGTTCTATGTTTCTCATGCTTTCTAACTTTTATTTCTTAGTTGTTTTAGTTTATTTATTTGTTTATACATGTGTTTGGATTGTTTAACCCACTCAAAAATGTATGTCTTGTCTAGCAGGCTCTTCTAGACTTGAAAGTGTTGTTGTTTTTCTCACCCAAGTGACAAAACCAACACAACACAAAGGATGATAGAGTTGTTGGAGAAAAGTGGCTAGATGTGGATGAAAGTACAAGAAGATGGAATATTACAGGAGTTGAAAGGAAAGGAGGATAGATTTCGTGTCAATGGAAGATTTGAAGTAGAGGCAGAAAACAATGTCACTGCCTAAAAATATTAACACAACCGCATAAATGAAGAGCCTACAAGATGAAGAGAAGGTAGTACATGAGAAAAAAATTGCAAGACAGGCTCAGTTGGAGCCCTTGTAAGACAAGGATGAACAGTTGGTCATGGAGATTGATGCAACAAAGAAAAGGGTGGAATACAAAGGCTTGGAGGGAGGATAAATATTGAAGCCTCCAGTCACCATGCAAATCGTAGAAGCCATGGTAGAGAAGAGAAACCGGGATTAGGAGAAATGCCAACAAATGACAAAGATGTATGAAACAATAGAACAAGAAGTAAAAGATGCAGGAGTCTGTGAGTGACTTGGGACAAGTCACAATGTCAGTGTTGGGGGCCCGTTGGAACAAGCCAATTTTGGGAAATAAATGAGGCAGCGACAAAAAATAGGGAGTGCACTATAATTAGAAGAAAAGAAGCATTGAAAAAAGAGAAAAAAGAAGCATCGAGAAAAGAAGTTACAAAGTTGACAAACTGTCGTAGAGTAGTTGGAAAGTGGACAAGTGTAAAAAAGGAGCAACAATTGGATTGAGGACCAACCAAGATTAATTCAAGGATAAAGTGGACAAACCTAATCCGCTTAGGGTTAGGATTTTTGTAAGGGATTTTTCCCAATTTTATATAAGTAGAATGTATTAGGAATGTAAAGGTTGTTGTTGGTGAGTACTGATTTAGCCATTTTTTAGATAGTCTGATAGTGGGGATATGTATTGTTGAGATTGTAATGGGTCTTTTGGTTGAGTAGAGGGTCTTGTTGAGAGACTTTGGAGATCTGCAGAGGTTGAATGTCATGGTGGAAGAAGTGTACAGTGTGCAACAATAGATTTTGCATGAAGATGAATAAAGAGCAGAAGAGACAAATCTTTGTGGACGTATCCCTAGGGGGGGTGAAACACAGTATATTTGTGTTTTGTCTGAATGTATGCAGTGTTTCAGATTTATTTTCTTTAGTAATTTTATTATGAACATGTTAAATGATAAAGTAAACAACTCCATGCACTAATAATAAACTAATGGAATCATGCATAATAGCTCTAAATAAATGAATGCTATAGCTAGTGTTTAGATCAGAATCTTGTGTTACAGTAGATAAATAATTGTCATTGAACACATGCAACTATGATGGTTAATGAAGTTCTATTAGAATAGTGGTGATAGTGGTCTAGAATCAGATCTAATGAGGGTTTGAAGGTTACAAATAAGTAGGTTAAATGACTTTGAGAGAGAAACACATCCCATCCCATGGTTGTAGATATCTCAATCCGACGACCACCCATTGAAGCCATCTCGGGTGAGACTGTGCAGTGCACTTTGTGCGATGTGTTTCCTTCTGGTATCCAAAAGGTCCGATGGTCAAAGGTTTGTTGGTAATACTATATTTAGAAGCTATTTCAACCCATAAGTAACCAACAATTATTGTGTACTTTCCTTCATAATGAGTAAGTTTACATGTTGGATTATTTTCTTTGGAATTCTTAGGCCTATGGTTTATAAATTCATGGAAAAATATTTTGGAATGTCATGAATCGAGTTAAGAGTTTATTCACTGGAAAGTCATCATTTTTCTTAAATTCTTCCAACACCTTATAGTGTAACTATGAGGGTAGAACCTTGAAGTGGGAACTCGTACCTATTGGAACCCGCGATTGGTTTGCAGAGATGGGTGGGATTCCTATAGAGCCTTGTAAAGGCATTTGGAGAAAAAATCAAGATTCTAGATAGCCTTTAACACATTTAAACATGGTGTCATAACCATGACATAGTGTAATATTAAACCCATGAAGAAAAAGGTATATGGCTCGAGAGAGGGACATGTGACAGTCCATAGTGAATTCAGGATGAAGGGTGGGGCTATTACTTGATCCAGATTGTTTTCGGCATGAAATGAGAGAAAATATATAATAAATAAATGTACAGAGATATATTATATATCCAATAATGTAAAAAAGAGATATCATATGTATCTAACAAGGGGCACATATATGCAGTAATATACAATTTCTATTAATGAGAAAAAATGTACAAAACTGTAGAAATACAGAGTGAAAGACTCGCTAGAATGGTGGAAACTTATCTTTGAGAAGAGATGTGATGGCTACACTCATTCAAAAGAATATCCTTGTTACAATGAGGCTCCAAAGGCCTTTTTCACATAAAGAAAATCCAAAATCCTAACCCTGAAAGATGAAAAGCCAAGAATTTTGTGGACCCCATTTTGGGTAGTTTGGTGTATCAAATTCCTAGGGCGTAACTTTAGCATACAATCTCTGTTTGGAGAACACAATAGCTTGTTGGAAAGGTATTGATGAAGAGATTCATTTTTGGGGATAAATTAGACCATTTAGATATCATTGAGCTTCCCAATCGTGAGAAAAAATCATTTAGTCCCTCAAAATATCCCCAGAAGTTTAGGAACCAAAAAACTACTAAAAATAGTAATTTTCCAATGAACTATTTTGAGCTAGTTGGAATATGTGGGTGGCCACCGAGATCCTCCTGGATCATTACTGGTTTAGAAATTATGATCCTAAAAGTAACAAGAACCATTGATCATGGTCGCTCTTAACTGCCAATTGTTTCGAGAAGGATTATAAGCTTGATATCCTGGCATTCCAAAGAGGTGAGTCTGAAATATGTGACCTGATTAGCCAATGCAAAACTTTAAGCCTGAAATGGATATAGGCCATTAGATCAAACATATCTCAATCTTTGGTTCTATCAAATTCAGATAAATTCCTTAACTACCACATATATTAGAAACCTACATTGATATGGGTCATTGATTGACGCGCTTCTTAGACATATGATCGGGGGGACGATCATGTTGTTTGGAGAGGCTCATTTGGGAGTCTAGTGGTAGATTGGCATCCCTAAGAGGGGATCTCGATGGCCTATGGATAAATTTAAGGTGGTAGCCTATAATTAGAAGTTCAATTTAGGGAAAACCCATGTTATATTTTTCTTGCGAGAAGACCTTTTAGGGAAGGGATCGTTCATGATGATTTTCCAAAGGGATGATTTTGATGGAGGAAGCCCGATAAGCTTGCAAGTTTAAAACTTGAAAGAAACTATGAGGGTGTTATTTCAACATCTTGATGGGGATTTACCAAAAAAGAGAGTTTGATAGCCTTGTGGACTGAGGGCTTCAGATAAACCATGAGGCACAATAAACCTTGCATACTGAAGGGACGAGCCCAATGGAGAGAGTCCAGAAACCTTATCGAATTCATATTTTGGAAAGTTAAAGCATGGTGTAAGTTTGATGGTGAGGACCTCTATATAACTTATTTAGGCACAAGTTAGGGGCTGATTCCCTTCATCCTTGAGAGATACGGGGGGCTCATGTTAGTTGGAAGAGGGGAGTAGGTTCACATGTATGCCATGTGGATTTTATGATGTCACCTATGAGTAATTCCTAAGGAACTTTAAGAGGCCATATATTCCTACACATATATTTCTTATGATCACAATTATAGTTGCTAAAAATATTTTGGGGAGCTTAATTGATATTTTATCTTCAAATAGGAGGTATATTGATGGTTAAGAAGGGGAAATGTGAACATCCCACTTGCCAAATGAAGCTTATGGGGGTTAGGTGTGTCAAATATTGGTATCAGAGTAGTGTTATAGTACTGAGGCTGTATGGGCCAAGAACTAAGCCAATATTTAAGAATTGCAGGGTTACCTACAAAGTTTGTTTGACAAGTTAAATAAGAAGTCAAAATTCATCTTGTGGTGTAAAATTACTTTTTATTCCTTGATTTTTTACATGAATTGAAAAAGAGATAAATGTTCCATCCATGATTATTATTGTTAATAATGTAAATGATGCACATTAAATTCAGGTCTTCAGTGTGAATGATAGTGGTAACAAGGTTTTGGTATTTGAACTACCAAATCCCTCCCATGGTCAAGTAATTTAATATGTTTTAATTCCATTTTATGAGATAAAAATGGAATGTTGCATGAACAATGAGAAGAGAAGAAATAACCACATAATAGTAAAGTGTTACATGGAAGAAATGTCATGCATTAGAGACGAGGAACCAAATGAAAGGAGGGACACAAAAACTCCTATGGATTTGGAATATACAGTGAGGATCATGAAGGATGAGATTCAAATCTACATGGTCAATAATGAGAAGCTCATCAGAGCCCAATAAGAGCATACAAGGCTAAATTCAATATCACTGCAATTTTTTTCTGAGATACAAAATAAATTGTAGCAAGTCTTAGCTACCAACAATGTAAAAAAAAACAAGCTGAAATTTAAAGATGAAAAGTCCATCAGAGATCCAAAAACATGGACTACTTGCTATAAATATAGGGAAAATTTCCTCAAAGTAGAGGCACAAGGATTCTAGGAAGAGACCATCTAGTATGGACTTTTCCACATATTCCTCCAGTGAGAATACCATTGCTACTGAATGGTTTTCTGGAAGTGAGACCCAATCAAGTACTGATAATAAAAAGAGGAAGAAACACTCTTAGATTTTCCTTACTAATAATTCAAGAATGAAAATCCACCCACATTTGATAGAGAAGTCAAGAAGGGTGAAGAAGCGGATCCATGGCTTCTAGGATTAAATAAATATTTCCATGTACATAATTACTCAAGAAATACAAATGAAATAACAACCACCTTTAACTTAATTGGAGGATCTTTCATCTGGTGGAAATACCTTAAGAGTGTAAAGGGAATCTATGAAAATATTTTAACCTATGGATAGTTTGAAAAATAATTCATGAAATCCTATCGGTTGAAGACATATTTTGATGCCAAGATCAAGGAGTTCCATGAACACAAGTTGGGACAAATCACTATGGATGAATATGTCAAAAGTTTCATAGAAATATTGAGGTGCATTCCATACATTAAAGACGAGAAGGTAAATATACAATACCTTCTTAGAAGGATGACACAATCTTTTTAGGATAGGATTGAATTTGATGAGCCCAAGACACTAGATGATACCATCCAAAAGGCTAAGTGTTTCTATGATAAATAAAATCATAAGAAGGAGCCTCACAAAGAATGGAAGAAGATGGATAATACTACATTTAATAAGAAGGGATTGAAGTTGTCTTGGTATAAGAATACGAGAAAGATTTCCCATTCCAGTTACCCCACTAAAATGATGTATCAACAAAACTATCCTGCTCGAAGTGGGAATGTGTTAGCATAATCTACAAAATAAAAGGTAGAGGAACAAAAGAAAGGGTGGTTGAAATGTTGGGGTTGTGGAGAAGAGCACTTGTTAATATATTTTCCTTATAGGAAGAATGATAACAAGATAACTTACGATGTCTAAGAGGATACCATTGTTGATGATGTAGTAGGGAGTGTACCCCAGACTTATGCAGCTATCAAGAATCAAAAATAATACCACAAGGTTTTTGATCATTTGGGTTGGTTGTCATTGATGTCAACCTTTGAAGAAAGTCTAGTAGCAAATTCCGGTAGCACAAGGGTTTGGGTAATGGACCCAAGTTTGTTTTATGTATAATGATATGATTTTTAATATATTTAAAGGTAAGATTATTCTAGATGGATAGTACATGTCATTCCATTTTTGGTGGTATGTGGAACGCCACATAACTCCTCATGGTTATATACTTATGGCTACATGACGTTGGAGAACCCTCATGAGTCATCTAGAAGTCCCAAAAGGTCAAAGTAGTCAAAGTGGTTACAAAGAAGAAATTATTTAAATAATAAAGTGAAGTGATGAGTGTACTATAATTCAAAGTGAATACAAAATAAATTATTTAAATAATAAATTTAATGGATAAATTACTAAGTGGACAAGTGGTTATAAGTGGGTTAGCCCTAAAATAAGGAAAGCAGGTTAAGATGGTTACAAGGTAACCCCTTGAGGAAGCTACATGAAAGTATAAATAAGAGGCAAGGGTATCTCATTCAAATAAACTTGAGAATATTGAATGTATATAAGTGATTGAGGTAACCATAGGATATCTATGATGAATTTCAAAGGGAAGGTGAAGTAAAGAAGGATGAAATTCAAGGGAGGATGAATTCTTTTGATGATGCTTTCTAAGGTATGTTATTTACAAGTCATCTCACCATTTTCACAATAACTTTTTTATCGAATGATTTTGACAATGAAATATGGAGGGCATTGAGGAAACATATCCAAGTAGCTATGATAAAAATTTCATCTTGTGGGTCACTGTATTTTTGGAGTTACACTCCTTGGAAAATAGGGTTTGTGGCTAGTCTTGAAACTAGTCTAAAACAAGTGTTTCAGGTAAAAACGTCATAACTTATTCATAAAATATCCTCATTTAGTAAGAAAAAATGTGTTTATTATAGTACAGGCTATAGTATTTTGTGTATAATTTTCATATCCATACAACAAATATTCCATGCGGGGCATGCTCTACATGTTATCTCTCTAGAATAAGCCAGAATTCAACAAGGTATGCCATTTTTGCTATAAATCCTTTTCTGAGAGGTTCCAAGTAGTGAAATCTAGAGGAATTACATAAAAGACACTGAAGAACATTGTGCACCATTTTCATATATTTATTCATTACAGGTACATAGTTATGATTATTACAAGTTAGGATTGTTGATTAATCCAAAATTAGTCATGTGAGACTAAAGTAAAGTTTGATGAAAATGCTAGTCTCTTGTTGTTAAAGTTAAGGAAGGTTTGCAGGTATGTGATCATATACACCAGGTTTGTTACAGAGTTACAAATCATATTTGGATGATGAAATTGATGAGGGATTTTGGTCAAGGTACATGTTGGGTACATGGTTGATACAAGTAGTTGATGAGTTGGCACATACATGAGGTGTATAGTTGATGAAGTTGGTACATATTGATGAGTAGTTGATGCAATGATTGTTAAATACTTGGTACATGGTTGGAGGCACTTGTTAGTAGTATTGTTGACACATGGTTTATGGATGATGTAGCATACTTGTCTTGGTATATTATTAGAAGCACATATTGATCTTTGTGATAATTATGAGTTATTGTGATGCACATTATTGAGGGTTGTCTTGGTGATTGATCTTGGTGAGTAGATCTGATTTGGTTGATAAGAATGATGAGACAAGTTGTTGTGATTGGTTGTTTGGACAGGTTGTTGTGTCAAGTTATTTGTACAGGTTTGGTGCATGGTTGATGCACTTGTTTAAGGTACATGTTGAGGTACAGGTTGGTGCATCTTTGATGTACTTTTTTATGGTATAGGTTGTTTACAATTCATTTGGTACATTTTGTTACAAGTTGTTTGGTGCAGGTTGATTGCTATAGGTTTACAACAGTATATCTCATGGTGATAGTGTGACAGGGGTTCCATCATTCTACTTATAAACTAGGGTGGTTTGATGGGGCAAGGATAGATTTTTGTAGCTGGAGAACATAGGGGGTTGTAGCCTCCTTCTGGTTGTATCCATATAATTGACGAGTTGGATCTTCCCTCAGGTTGTATCTTGAGAAAATAGGGGGTTGGACCTCCTTCAAGTTGCAGCTGGAAAACAAAGGGATTTGGTGCTTCCAATGAATGTAATTCTTAAATTCATATAAGAAAAAACATTCTGTGGTTTTCTCCCACTTTGGGTTTCCACATAAAAACATTGGTGTACTGTGTATGCATATGATTTATCATTTGTTCTTTGTTTATTTACTCTGAAAATATTGGATGATAATGCTACATTGATATAACACTTGCATTTTAAGGTTAAAAAGGATTAGATTTCTCTATTACTAATTCAATCCCCCTCTCAATAATCTAACAATTGGTATCAGAGCGGGTTCCTTCAGAAATCAGTTTAACCACTAGAAGGAGATCATGGATTATTATGAGAATGGAGTACCCTTGTTTAATGGTCATAATGGGTTAAAGTATGAGATATGGATCAGAATCAAGAAAGTATTTTTACAGGGAGAGGGAAATTATATTTGGCTATCATTTGTTACAGGATATGATAGTTCAAAAAGGACAAAGACTGCAACCAAGAAGGTGTTGAAGAAGAATACAAAAATAGCAATGGATTTCATTTGGGAAGGATTACCCAATCTGGTAAGAGAAAAGGTTGGTAAATGTTCATCAACCAAAGAACTTTGGGATAAGTTACATGACATATATTATTCACCCATCACAGATTTAGAAAATGCAAAAGAAGATGCAGGTACAGATCAAGAAGAAATATGTTCACCATGTCAAACAGATTCATAAGATGAAGATTACATAATCAACGGAGGTATGTTGTTTTGCTTTAATTGTGAAAAACATGGACATCTTGAAATAGAATTCCATGAAGGAAATGAGACAGAAAAACTAATTGAAAAAGAAGACATTTATGAAGAAGAATTGATTAGTTCTTTAGATGAACTAAGAAAAGAAAGAGAGGAAAACAAGTCACTCAAGAAATAATTGATGAAACAAAAGGAAAGTGTTCACATTTTTTAAGAAGCCCAGCAAGTCATCGAGAACTTAAGAACTCAGCTAGAAGAATCCAGAAGGATCGAAGAAAATTTTGAATATCAAACGAAGTATTTGGAATCCAACATAACAACATAGAAGGAAGAAGTAGAAATGAGAGATAATATATTGATAGATAATCTTAAGGAAAGAACTAACGATCTAAACTAGCTTGAGGCAAAGTTTGTCCAAGAAGAGAAAGGACTTGAAGAAGAAATAATCACATTAAAAATCCAGCTTGAAGAAGCGAAAAGAATATAAGAAGTCATGAAGTCTCAGATAATGAAGAAAGAAGACGAGGTTGAGAATCTTGAAGAAGAAGTTGTCACATTGAGAAGTAAAATCATCAAGCTCAACAAGAACATTGAAGAGGAAAAAACATCCACATCAGTCATAGTGAATGAAGAGAAACACTCTAGGTTGCTAGAAAAGAAGAATGAAGAAAATAGAAAGAGTTATGCAGAAGTACTCAAAGGAAGGAATCATGGTCAACTAGAATATAAGAAAACTATTGTAGATACATCCTCAAGAATACCAACCATGTTCAAACCACAAAGAAGCTTCAATCATGATCATGATCAGTCAAGGCATAAATTCAGAAGGACTACACCATAAAGAAGATCATTCACTCCCAGGTATGCAAATTTCTTTTAAGGTCATTGTTTTTATTGTTCTAATTTTTGACATAGGTTGCATATTGTAGGGACTATAAAATAAATGTTCACGCAAGAAATGCCTATGTGGCCCCATGTAACATTGAATGTTACAAATGTCATAACTATGGACACATAACTAGTGATTGTAGAAGCATGATCAATACTTCCATGAAAGAGAACACTGATATCAGATATAAAAAATTATCGATAAGAAAATACGAAGAATAGGTGAACAGATACCAAGTCCCAGAGATCGCAAGATTGACAATAAAACAAGATGAATAAAATTCTATAGAGAAAAATAAATATGTCAGATACAAAAAGGTTTGGAAAATAACTGAAAGAAAAGAAGGACAGGTAAATAAGGAACATGTTCCAGAGATTGTACTTTCAGGCATTATAGTGAAAGATGAATCCACAGACAGAAAGAAAGAAGTTAGATCTCAGAAAGATGATGAATCTACCGATGAAGATGATGATGAATACACATCAAAGAAGGAATTGTTCTTAGCCATCCGACTTAGAGACTCCTAGGTAACATGGATATTAGATAGGGGGATTCTATGCGATAGGTTTTAAAGACCAAAGAACCATCCTTCAAGCAGCTTGCAGAGTTTGAGTAGACAGATCTAGAGCAGTCAATTAGTAGAAGTATAGTTTGATGGTTGTAGTAGTGAAGACTTCAAGCTAGTATAGTAATAAATGGGTCAACATTATGGACATTTGTGCAGTAGAGTCTTGGAAAGTATGGATAGATATAGATTTGTAAGGACACTTAGCAGGTTTGGATAGATATATGAAAGTGGACGAGAGCATGGATTCACATATTGGTTCAGAGAGTGGTTCATAGAAAAAGGAAAATTATGGATGTTAATTACATAGGAAATGGCTCAAACAATACTAATTGATTCCAAATCAACAGATATTTTTGGACACATGCAGTCCATACAAAAGTTCACATTCAAAATAGAGTAATGCTTAGAAACAACAATGACAAAACTCCCTACGATCTATGGAAAGGAAGACAAACAAATGTGAATCACTTCAGAGTATTTTGAAGCAAATGCTACATCAAAAGAGAAGATGGAAGAATGGGAAAGTTTGACTCTCATGTGGACAAAGGAGTACTTGTTGGTTACTCAAGTACATTAAGGAAAGCATACAAGTGTTACAATATGAGGTTGAACAAATTTGTGGAAAGAATAAATGTAACAATTGATGAAATAGGCGGATGAGAATTAAAAGAAAAAAAA
>ML782969.1:574325-586027 GCA_009831015.1 Picea engelmannii
TATAGCTAGTGTTTAGATCAGAATCTTGTGTTACAGTAGATAAATAATTGTCATTGAACACATGCAACTATGATGGTTAATGAAGTTCTATTAGAATAGTGGTGATAGTGGTCTAGAATCAGATCTAATGAGGGTTTGAAGGTTACAAATAAGTAGGTTAAATGACTTTGAGAGAGAAACACATCCCATCCCATGGTTGTAGATATCTCAATCCGACGACCACCCATTGAAGCCATCTCGGGTGAGACTGTGCAGTGCACTTTGTGCGATGTGTTTCCTTCTGGTATCCAAAAGGTCCGATGGTCAAAGGTTTGTTGGTAATACTATATTTAGAAGCTATTTCAACCCATAAGTAACCAACAATTATTGTGTACTTTCCTTCATAATGAGTAAGTTTACATGTTGGATTATTTTCTTTGGAATTCTTAGGCCTATGGTTTATAAATTCATGGAAAAATATTTTGGAATGTCATGAATCGAGTTAAGAGTTTATTCACTGGAAAGTCATCATTTTTCTTAAATTCTTCCAACACCTTATAGTGTAACTATGAGGGTAGAACCTTGAAGTGGGAACTCGTACCTATTGGAACCCGCGATTGGTTTGCAGAGATGGGTGGGATTCCTATAGAGCCTTGTAAAGGCATTTGGAGAAAAAATCAAGATTCTAGATAGCCTTTAACACATTTAAACATGGTGTCATAACCATGACATAGTGTAATATTAAACCCATGAAGAAAAAGGTATATGGCTCGAGAGAGGGACATGTGACAGTCCATAGTGAATTCAGGATGAAGGGTGGGGCTATTACTTGATCCAGATTGTTTTCGGCATGAAATGAGAGAAAATATATAATAAATAAATGTACAGAGATATATTATATATCCAATAATGTAAAAAAGAGATATCATATGTATCTAACAAGGGGCACATATATGCAGTAATATACAATTTCTATTAATGAGAAAAAATGTACAAAACTGTAGAAATACAGAGTGAAAGACTCGCTAGAATGGTGGAAACTTATCTTTGAGAAGAGATGTGATGGCTACACTCATTCAAAAGAATATCCTTGTTACAATGAGGCTCCAAAGGCCTTTTTCACATAAAGAAAATCCAAAATCCTAACCCTGAAAGATGAAAAGCCAAGAATTTTGTGGACCCCATTTTGGGTAGTTTGGTGTATCAAATTCCTAGGGCGTAACTTTAGCATACAATCTCTGTTTGGAGAACACAATAGCTTGTTGGAAAGGTATTGATGAAGAGATTCATTTTTGGGGATAAATTAGACCATTTAGATATCATTGAGCTTCCCAATCGTGAGAAAAAATCATTTAGTCCCTCAAAATATCCCCAGAAGTTTAGGAACCAAAAAACTACTAAAAATAGTAATTTTCCAATGAACTATTTTGAGCTAGTTGGAATATGTGGGTGGCCACCGAGATCCTCCTGGATCATTACTGGTTTAGAAATTATGATCCTAAAAGTAACAAGAACCATTGATCATGGTCGCTCTTAACTGCCAATTGTTTCGAGAAGGATTATAAGCTTGATATCCTGGCATTCCAAAGAGGTGAGTCTGAAATATGTGACCTGATTAGCCAATGCAAAACTTTAAGCCTGAAATGGATATAGGCCATTAGATCAAACATATCTCAATCTTTGGTTCTATCAAATTCAGATAAATTCCTTAACTACCACATATATTAGAAACCTACATTGATATGGGTCATTGATTGACGCGCTTCTTAGACATATGATCGGGGGGACGATCATGTTGTTTGGAGAGGCTCATTTGGGAGTCTAGTGGTAGATTGGCATCCCTAAGAGGGGATCTCGATGGCCTATGGATAAATTTAAGGTGGTAGCCTATAATTAGAAGTTCAATTTAGGGAAAACCCATGTTATATTTTTCTTGCGAGAAGACCTTTTAGGGAAGGGATCGTTCATGATGATTTTCCAAAGGGATGATTTTGATGGAGGAAGCCCGATAAGCTTGCAAGTTTAAAACTTGAAAGAAACTATGAGGGTGTTATTTCAACATCTTGATGGGGATTTACCAAAAAAGAGAGTTTGATAGCCTTGTGGACTGAGGGCTTCAGATAAACCATGAGGCACAATAAACCTTGCATACTGAAGGGACGAGCCCAATGGAGAGAGTCCAGAAACCTTATCGAATTCATATTTTGGAAAGTTAAAGCATGGTGTAAGTTTGATGGTGAGGACCTCTATATAACTTATTTAGGCACAAGTTAGGGGCTGATTCCCTTCATCCTTGAGAGATACGGGGGGCTCATGTTAGTTGGAAGAGGGGAGTAGGTTCACATGTATGCCATGTGGATTTTATGATGTCACCTATGAGTAATTCCTAAGGAACTTTAAGAGGCCATATATTCCTACACATATATTTCTTATGATCACAATTATAGTTGCTAAAAATATTTTGGGGAGCTTAATTGATATTTTATCTTCAAATAGGAGGTATATTGATGGTTAAGAAGGGGAAATGTGAACATCCCACTTGCCAAATGAAGCTTATGGGGGTTAGGTGTGTCAAATATTGGTATCAGAGTAGTGTTATAGTACTGAGGCTGTATGGGCCAAGAACTAAGCCAATATTTAAGAATTGCAGGGTTACCTACAAAGTTTGTTTGACAAGTTAAATAAGAAGTCAAAATTCATCTTGTGGTGTAAAATTACTTTTTATTCCTTGATTTTTTACATGAATTGAAAAAGAGATAAATGTTCCATCCATGATTATTATTGTTAATAATGTAAATGATGCACATTAAATTCAGGTCTTCAGTGTGAATGATAGTGGTAACAAGGTTTTGGTATTTGAACTACCAAATCCCTCCCATGGTCAAGTAATTTAATATGTTTTAATTCCATTTTATGAGATAAAAATGGAATGTTGCATGAACAATGAGAAGAGAAGAAATAACCACATAATAGTAAAGTGTTACATGGAAGAAATGTCATGCATTAGAGACGAGGAACCAAATGAAAGGAGGGACACAAAAACTCCTATGGATTTGGAATATACAGTGAGGATCATGAAGGATGAGATTCAAATCTACATGGTCAATAATGAGAAGCTCATCAGAGCCCAATAAGAGCATACAAGGCTAAATTCAATATCACTGCAATTTTTTTCTGAGATACAAAATAAATTGTAGCAAGTCTTAGCTACCAACAATGTAAAAAAAAACAAGCTGAAATTTAAAGATGAAAAGTCCATCAGAGATCCAAAAACATGGACTACTTGCTATAAATATAGGGAAAATTTCCTCAAAGTAGAGGCACAAGGATTCTAGGAAGAGACCATCTAGTATGGACTTTTCCACATATTCCTCCAGTGAGAATACCATTGCTACTGAATGGTTTTCTGGAAGTGAGACCCAATCAAGTACTGATAATAAAAAGAGGAAGAAACACTCTTAGATTTTCCTTACTAATAATTCAAGAATGAAAATCCACCCACATTTGATAGAGAAGTCAAGAAGGGTGAAGAAGCGGATCCATGGCTTCTAGGATTAAATAAATATTTCCATGTACATAATTACTCAAGAAATACAAATGAAATAACAACCACCTTTAACTTAATTGGAGGATCTTTCATCTGGTGGAAATACCTTAAGAGTGTAAAGGGAATCTATGAAAATATTTTAACCTATGGATAGTTTGAAAAATAATTCATGAAATCCTATCGGTTGAAGACATATTTTGATGCCAAGATCAAGGAGTTCCATGAACACAAGTTGGGACAAATCACTATGGATGAATATGTCAAAAGTTTCATAGAAATATTGAGGTGCATTCCATACATTAAAGACGAGAAGGTAAATATACAATACCTTCTTAGAAGGATGACACAATCTTTTTAGGATAGGATTGAATTTGATGAGCCCAAGACACTAGATGATACCATCCAAAAGGCTAAGTGTTTCTATGATAAATAAAATCATAAGAAGGAGCCTCACAAAGAATGGAAGAAGATGGATAATACTACATTTAATAAGAAGGGATTGAAGTTGTCTTGGTATAAGAATACGAGAAAGATTTCCCATTCCAGTTACCCCACTAAAATGATGTATCAACAAAACTATCCTGCTCGAAGTGGGAATGTGTTAGCATAATCTACAAAATAAAAGGTAGAGGAACAAAAGAAAGGGTGGTTGAAATGTTGGGGTTGTGGAGAAGAGCACTTGTTAATATATTTTCCTTATAGGAAGAATGATAACAAGATAACTTACGATGTCTAAGAGGATACCATTGTTGATGATGTAGTAGGGAGTGTACCCCAGACTTATGCAGCTATCAAGAATCAAAAATAATACCACAAGGTTTTTGATCATTTGGGTTGGTTGTCATTGATGTCAACCTTTGAAGAAAGTCTAGTAGCAAATTCCGGTAGCACAAGGGTTTGGGTAATGGACCCAAGTTTGTTTTATGTATAATGATATGATTTTTAATATATTTAAAGGTAAGATTATTCTAGATGGATAGTACATGTCATTCCATTTTTGGTGGTATGTGGAACGCCACATAACTCCTCATGGTTATATACTTATGGCTACATGACGTTGGAGAACCCTCATGAGTCATCTAGAAGTCCCAAAAGGTCAAAGTAGTCAAAGTGGTTACAAAGAAGAAATTATTTAAATAATAAAGTGAAGTGATGAGTGTACTATAATTCAAAGTGAATACAAAATAAATTATTTAAATAATAAATTTAATGGATAAATTACTAAGTGGACAAGTGGTTATAAGTGGGTTAGCCCTAAAATAAGGAAAGCAGGTTAAGATGGTTACAAGGTAACCCCTTGAGGAAGCTACATGAAAGTATAAATAAGAGGCAAGGGTATCTCATTCAAATAAACTTGAGAATATTGAATGTATATAAGTGATTGAGGTAACCATAGGATATCTATGATGAATTTCAAAGGGAAGGTGAAGTAAAGAAGGATGAAATTCAAGGGAGGATGAATTCTTTTGATGATGCTTTCTAAGGTATGTTATTTACAAGTCATCTCACCATTTTCACAATAACTTTTTTATCGAATGATTTTGACAATGAAATATGGAGGGCATTGAGGAAACATATCCAAGTAGCTATGATAAAAATTTCATCTTGTGGGTCACTGTATTTTTGGAGTTACACTCCTTGGAAAATAGGGTTTGTGGCTAGTCTTGAAACTAGTCTAAAACAAGTGTTTCAGGTAAAAACGTCATAACTTATTCATAAAATATCCTCATTTAGTAAGAAAAAATGTGTTTATTATAGTACAGGCTATAGTATTTTGTGTATAATTTTCATATCCATACAACAAATATTCCATGCGGGGCATGCTCTACATGTTATCTCTCTAGAATAAGCCAGAATTCAACAAGGTATGCCATTTTTGCTATAAATCCTTTTCTGAGAGGTTCCAAGTAGTGAAATCTAGAGGAATTACATAAAAGACACTGAAGAACATTGTGCACCATTTTCATATATTTATTCATTACAGGTACATAGTTATGATTATTACAAGTTAGGATTGTTGATTAATCCAAAATTAGTCATGTGAGACTAAAGTAAAGTTTGATGAAAATGCTAGTCTCTTGTTGTTAAAGTTAAGGAAGGTTTGCAGGTATGTGATCATATACACCAGGTTTGTTACAGAGTTACAAATCATATTTGGATGATGAAATTGATGAGGGATTTTGGTCAAGGTACATGTTGGGTACATGGTTGATACAAGTAGTTGATGAGTTGGCACATACATGAGGTGTATAGTTGATGAAGTTGGTACATATTGATGAGTAGTTGATGCAATGATTGTTAAATACTTGGTACATGGTTGGAGGCACTTGTTAGTAGTATTGTTGACACATGGTTTATGGATGATGTAGCATACTTGTCTTGGTATATTATTAGAAGCACATATTGATCTTTGTGATAATTATGAGTTATTGTGATGCACATTATTGAGGGTTGTCTTGGTGATTGATCTTGGTGAGTAGATCTGATTTGGTTGATAAGAATGATGAGACAAGTTGTTGTGATTGGTTGTTTGGACAGGTTGTTGTGTCAAGTTATTTGTACAGGTTTGGTGCATGGTTGATGCACTTGTTTAAGGTACATGTTGAGGTACAGGTTGGTGCATCTTTGATGTACTTTTTTATGGTATAGGTTGTTTACAATTCATTTGGTACATTTTGTTACAAGTTGTTTGGTGCAGGTTGATTGCTATAGGTTTACAACAGTATATCTCATGGTGATAGTGTGACAGGGGTTCCATCATTCTACTTATAAACTAGGGTGGTTTGATGGGGCAAGGATAGATTTTTGTAGCTGGAGAACATAGGGGGTTGTAGCCTCCTTCTGGTTGTATCCATATAATTGACGAGTTGGATCTTCCCTCAGGTTGTATCTTGAGAAAATAGGGGGTTGGACCTCCTTCAAGTTGCAGCTGGAAAACAAAGGGATTTGGTGCTTCCAATGAATGTAATTCTTAAATTCATATAAGAAAAAACATTCTGTGGTTTTCTCCCACTTTGGGTTTCCACATAAAAACATTGGTGTACTGTGTATGCATATGATTTATCATTTGTTCTTTGTTTATTTACTCTGAAAATATTGGATGATAATGCTACATTGATATAACACTTGCATTTTAAGGTTAAAAAGGATTAGATTTCTCTATTACTAATTCAATCCCCCTCTCAATAATCTAACAATTGGTATCAGAGCGGGTTCCTTCAGAAATCAGTTTAACCACTAGAAGGAGATCATGGATTATTATGAGAATGGAGTACCCTTGTTTAATGGTCATAATGGGTTAAAGTATGAGATATGGATCAGAATCAAGAAAGTATTTTTACAGGGAGAGGGAAATTATATTTGGCTATCATTTGTTACAGGATATGATAGTTCAAAAAGGACAAAGACTGCAACCAAGAAGGTGTTGAAGAAGAATACAAAAATAGCAATGGATTTCATTTGGGAAGGATTACCCAATCTGGTAAGAGAAAAGGTTGGTAAATGTTCATCAACCAAAGAACTTTGGGATAAGTTACATGACATATATTATTCACCCATCACAGATTTAGAAAATGCAAAAGAAGATGCAGGTACAGATCAAGAAGAAATATGTTCACCATGTCAAACAGATTCATAAGATGAAGATTACATAATCAACGGAGGTATGTTGTTTTGCTTTAATTGTGAAAAACATGGACATCTTGAAATAGAATTCCATGAAGGAAATGAGACAGAAAAACTAATTGAAAAAGAAGACATTTATGAAGAAGAATTGATTAGTTCTTTAGATGAACTAAGAAAAGAAAGAGAGGAAAACAAGTCACTCAAGAAATAATTGATGAAACAAAAGGAAAGTGTTCACATTTTTTAAGAAGCCCAGCAAGTCATCGAGAACTTAAGAACTCAGCTAGAAGAATCCAGAAGGATCGAAGAAAATTTTGAATATCAAACGAAGTATTTGGAATCCAACATAACAACATAGAAGGAAGAAGTAGAAATGAGAGATAATATATTGATAGATAATCTTAAGGAAAGAACTAACGATCTAAACTAGCTTGAGGCAAAGTTTGTCCAAGAAGAGAAAGGACTTGAAGAAGAAATAATCACATTAAAAATCCAGCTTGAAGAAGCGAAAAGAATATAAGAAGTCATGAAGTCTCAGATAATGAAGAAAGAAGACGAGGTTGAGAATCTTGAAGAAGAAGTTGTCACATTGAGAAGTAAAATCATCAAGCTCAACAAGAACATTGAAGAGGAAAAAACATCCACATCAGTCATAGTGAATGAAGAGAAACACTCTAGGTTGCTAGAAAAGAAGAATGAAGAAAATAGAAAGAGTTATGCAGAAGTACTCAAAGGAAGGAATCATGGTCAACTAGAATATAAGAAAACTATTGTAGATACATCCTCAAGAATACCAACCATGTTCAAACCACAAAGAAGCTTCAATCATGATCATGATCAGTCAAGGCATAAATTCAGAAGGACTACACCATAAAGAAGATCATTCACTCCCAGGTATGCAAATTTCTTTTAAGGTCATTGTTTTTATTGTTCTAATTTTTGACATAGGTTGCATATTGTAGGGACTATAAAATAAATGTTCACGCAAGAAATGCCTATGTGGCCCCATGTAACATTGAATGTTACAAATGTCATAACTATGGACACATAACTAGTGATTGTAGAAGCATGATCAATACTTCCATGAAAGAGAACACTGATATCAGATATAAAAAATTATCGATAAGAAAATACGAAGAATAGGTGAACAGATACCAAGTCCCAGAGATCGCAAGATTGACAATAAAACAAGATGAATAAAATTCTATAGAGAAAAATAAATATGTCAGATACAAAAAGGTTTGGAAAATAACTGAAAGAAAAGAAGGACAGGTAAATAAGGAACATGTTCCAGAGATTGTACTTTCAGGCATTATAGTGAAAGATGAATCCACAGACAGAAAGAAAGAAGTTAGATCTCAGAAAGATGATGAATCTACCGATGAAGATGATGATGAATACACATCAAAGAAGGAATTGTTCTTAGCCATCCGACTTAGAGACTCCTAGGTAACATGGATATTAGATAGGGGGATTCTATGCGATAGGTTTTAAAGACCAAAGAACCATCCTTCAAGCAGCTTGCAGAGTTTGAGTAGACAGATCTAGAGCAGTCAATTAGTAGAAGTATAGTTTGATGGTTGTAGTAGTGAAGACTTCAAGCTAGTATAGTAATAAATGGGTCAACATTATGGACATTTGTGCAGTAGAGTCTTGGAAAGTATGGATAGATATAGATTTGTAAGGACACTTAGCAGGTTTGGATAGATATATGAAAGTGGACGAGAGCATGGATTCACATATTGGTTCAGAGAGTGGTTCATAGAAAAAGGAAAATTATGGATGTTAATTACATAGGAAATGGCTCAAACAATACTAATTGATTCCAAATCAACAGATATTTTTGGACACATGCAGTCCATACAAAAGTTCACATTCAAAATAGAGTAATGCTTAGAAACAACAATGACAAAACTCCCTACGATCTATGGAAAGGAAGACAAACAAATGTGAATCACTTCAGAGTATTTTGAAGCAAATGCTACATCAAAAGAGAAGATGGAAGAATGGGAAAGTTTGACTCTCATGTGGACAAAGGAGTACTTGTTGGTTACTCAAGTACATTAAGGAAAGCATACAAGTGTTACAATATGAGGTTGAACAAATTTGTGGAAAGAATAAATGTAACAATTGATGAAATAGGCGGATGAGAATTAAAAGAAAAAAAAATGAGTCAGTGGAAAAAATTTACGAAGAAGAAGAAAAAGTTGAAGAAGAAGTAGAAGGGGAAGATGAAGAACATCAAAAAGAAGTAGAAGAGCAAGTTCAGAAAGTTCCTCCAAAGAAACCTAGAAAATGAGTACAAGGATGCAAGAGTCGAGACTAGAAGAAGAATCCATTCACCAGAACAAATGCACCTATCACTCTTATCTACGATTGAACCAAACAATTTTGAAGAGGCCAGCAAGGATGAATTATGGAATAAGGCCATGAGTGAAGAATTAAATCAAATAGAGAAGAATAAAACTTGGGAATTGGTTCCAAGACTAAAGAATAAGAATGTGATTGGCACAAAGTGGGTTTCCAGAGAAAAATTGAATGAACATGGACATGTTACATGGAACAAATCTAGATTGTTATGTAAAGGATACACACAGATTGAAGGAATCGAATTTGAAGAGACATTTTCCCTAGTTTCCAGAATGGAAGCAATCTGATTGCTCTTAGCTTATGCATGCTCCAAGAATATTAAAGGGTATCAAATGGACGTGAAATCATCTTTTCTGAATGAGGAACTTGAATAATAAGTCTACACTAAACAACCATAAGGATTTTAGTTTTCAGAGAATGCAGATTATGTGTGTAAATTGAAGAAGGCCTTGTATGGTCTAAAATAGGCTCATAAAGCATGGTACTCTAGACTAGATAAATATATACATCATGCAGGGTTCAGAAAAGGAAGTGCAAACAATAACTTCTACATCAAGATAACTCAAGGTAGTATTTTATTAATTGAATTTTATCTTGATGATATTATTTTTGGAACTAATGATGATAGGTTAAGCCATAAATTTGAAAAGGATATGCATAATGAATTTGAAATGTCATTATTCGGAGAAATATCCTTATTTATGGGTCTTCAGATACATCAAAGAAACCAAGAAAATTTTATTTCTCAAACTAAGTATATCATAGAAATGTTAAAGAGGTTCAGAATGGAAGATTGCAAACCAGTTACCACTCCTATGCAAACTAGTTGAAAGTTGAGGAAAGATGATGATTCAAAGTATACAGACCAGAGGCAATATAGGTGAATGATTGGTAGCTTACTATATGTGACAAAATCTAGACCAGATGTAATGCAAGAAGTTGGATAGGTGGCACAATTTCAAGCAACACCAAAGGAATCACATGTCCTAGCAGTGAAGAGGATTTTTAGATATCTCAAAGAAACATAAGATTTTGGATTATGGTATCCAAAAGGAAATGATGTATCACTTATTGCCTACATAGATTCATATTGGGCAGGTTGCATTGATGATCGATGAAGTCCCATTGGAGCAAAATTCTACTTGGGTGAGTGTTTATTATCTTGGCTAAGCAAGAAACAATCACTAGTATCTTTATCTATAGCCGAAGCAAAGTATATTGTAGTAGAAAGATGTTGTACACAGGTTCTATGGATGAAACAAACTTTGATAGATATAAAGGTTGAGTATGATGATCCCATTCCAATCTATTGTGATAATACAAGCGTCATCCGTATCTCAAAGAACCCGTTGATGCACTCCAAGAAAAAGCATATTCCAAGCACATAAGATTTGAATATGTGGGCACAAAAGAACAAGTGGTAGAAATCTTTACAAAACCGCTTCCATGGGAAGACTTTGAGTATCTTTGACAAAGACTCGGAGTAATTTCTACTCCAAAATGAATTCTTTTGAATGATTATCTTATATGTCTTAGATTTAAACAAGGTAGCACCATAAATAGGACAATTCAGGTTTGGAGATTAGTTTCAGGAAGAGTTTAGTCAGGGGGAGCATCCCTGGATGGAAAGATACATTTTTCATTGATGACAAAGGGGGGGGGGATTTATTACATGCAAAGGTAAATTCTTGGAGAAAGAGAACAGAGGCATGGTTCCAGGGGGAGCAATGGTCATAGGGGGAGCATGAGAGATATGACTTCAGTATTGCATCAGAGTGTTTCCATCAACCTAAAGGTGAAGATTGTTGATTATTTGGGTTGGTTTTCATTGATGTCAACCCTTGAAGAAAGCCTGGTAGCACAAAGGTTTGGGTAATGGACCCAAGTTTGTTTAATGTATAATGGTATGAATTTTAATATATTTGAAGGTAAGACTATTATAGATGGATAATACATGTCATTCCATTTCTGGTGGTATGTGGAACATCACATAAATACTCATGGTTAGATATTTATGGCCATGTGAAGTTGTATAACCGTCATGAGTCATCTAGAAGCCCCAAAAGGTCAAAGTAGTCAAAGTGGTTGCAAAGAAGAAATTATTTAAATAATAAAGTGAAGTGATGAGTGTACTATAAGTCAAAGTGGATACAAAAGAAATTATTTAAATAATAAAGCTAAT
>ML782969.1:586077-604460 GCA_009831015.1 Picea engelmannii
AAGTGGTTAGAAGTGGGTTATCCCTAAAATAAGGAAAGTGGGTTAAGATGGTTAGAAGTTAACCCCTTAAGGAAGCTACATGAAAGTATAAATAAGAGGAAAGGGTCTCTAATTCAAATACACTTGAGCATATTGAATATTTACAAGTGAATGAGGGAACCAAAGGATATCTAAGGAAAATTTTAGAGGGAAGGTGAAGTAAAGAAGGCCGAAATTCAAGGGAGGATGAATTCTTTTGATGATGCTTTCTAAGGTATGTTATTTACAGGCCATCTCACCATTTTTCACAATAAATTTTTTCCTAGAATGATTCCTACTGAGAAATTTGGAGGCATTTAAGGAAAAATATCAAAGTAGTTGTGATAAAAAAATTATCTTATGGGTTGTTGTATTTTTGGAGTTACAATCTGTGGAAAATAGGGTTTGTGGCATTAACTAAAACATGGGTTTCGGGTAACAACGTCATAACTTATTCATAACATATCCAAATTCAATAAGAAAAAAATGTATTGGTTAGAGTAAAGTCTATAGTATGTTGTGTCCCACTTTCAGATCCATACAACAAATATTCCATGTGGGGTACGCTCTACAAGTTCGCTCTCTAGAATAAGCCAAAATTCAACAAGGTATGTCATTTTTTCTATAACGCCTTTTATGAGAGGTTTCCAGTAGTGAAATATGGAGGAATTGCATAAAATAAACTGAAGAACATTGTGTACCATTTCCATATCTTTATTCATTATAGGTGCATAGTTATGATTATTGCAAGTTAGGTTTGTTGACTAATCCAAAATTAGTCATGTGAGACTAAAGTAAAGTTTGATGAAAATGCTAGTCTCTTGTTGTTAAAGTTAAGGAAGGTTTGCAGGTATGTGATCATATACACCATGTCTGTTACAGAGTTACAAATCAAATTTGGATGATTAAATTGATGAGGGATTTTGGTTGAGGTACATGTTGGGTACATGGTTGAGACAAGTAGTTGATGATTTGGCACATACATGAGGTGTATAGTTGATGATGTTGATACATATTGATGAGTCATAGTTGATGAGTAGTTGATGCAATGATTGGTACATACATGGTACATGGTTGGAGGCACTTGTTAGTAGTATTGTTGACACATGGTTTATGGATGATGTAGCATACTTGTCTTGGTATATTATTAGAAGAACATATTGATCTTGGTGATGATTATGAGTTTTTGTGATGCACATTATTGAGAGTTGTCTTGGTGATTGATCTTGGTGACTAGATTTGATTTGGTTGATAAGATTGATGAGACATGTTGTTGTGATAGGTTGTTTGGACAGGTTGTTGTGGTAGGTTATTTGTAAAGGTTTGGTGCATGGTTGATGCACTTGTTTATGGTATAGGTTTAGTTACAGGTTGGTGCATGGTTGATGCACTTATTTATGGTACAGGTTGATTACAGGTTGTTTGGTACAAGTTGCTACAGGTTTTTTGGTGCAGGTTGATTGGTATAGGTTTATGTTGGTTTGATCTACTCTTCTGGGGGATTATTTATGGTTTATTATATTTCTACCTTACCATCCTAGATTGACCTTGGTTTGGATTTGATAAGATTCCCAAAAAAGTCCCTTTAAAACTACCAGCCCCTCTAGTAAACTAAAAGGAAACACAACACATAGAGTGTACTATGCAGTCTCACCCGAGATAGCTCTATGGGTGGCTATAATACTCAGGTGTTTGCAACCTAAGACTGAGCGAAAATTTGCGGTTGTGTTATGTAATATTTATTCATTCCGTCTAACATTTAGTTATAACATTCATTATATGCATGCATGTGGAATACTATATCTACTTGGTTACTTCATTCATATAACATTCATCAATTAATCAGACATAAATATGCATCCATTCATTCACATAACACAGTGTTACCATGGTTCACCCCCTCCTGGGCTACATCCACAAAGATCTGTCTCTCAAGATTTTATTGTAGTTCAGAAATATCTCACACCATGTGTGGTTACAATATTAGTTCTCCCCCTTTTCCATGGGCTCCTTGATCCCTGTGAGGATGACTAGATCTCACCAGGATCCTCAGCCTATGGTATAACCCTCAAGATCGAGTCGCTCACTCCTTCCCTAACTCCCCATATTAATGAATCATACAGTTCTTACAACTCTCTCTCTCTATATATATTTCTTTATCTGTCCCTCTCTGTGTGTCCCCCTATCATCTAATACTACTTGTTTATATCCTTGGCTCACCAACCATTACAATTAATTACAAAAACTTTAACCCTAGAATCGTTAGGTCTTCCTTGCATGCACACCTCGCCTGCTTCTCTTACACATGTTTCTTTTCCTTCCAGCTGGGTTTTCCTCCTTACATGCTTCTCCTCCAAAAATAAAATTTCTTCCTGACTTGACCTACATCCAACAGGTCCCCAACACTAACATGTGGATCATCCCAAGCCACCTACACTTTGTGCAATTCTTCAATCTCTCCTGTGAGAGCCTAGAACTTCTCTGTGAGTTCCTTTTCTTGCATTTGAGCCTGCACAATATTCTACCTGAGTGCGTCCAATACCTGCACTGCAATATCATCGTTGATCATCTCTACACACTCTGCTTGAGTTTGTGCCATGTTTTTCTTTGTGAATTCTTTCTACGCAATGACCTTTGTTTCTCGCTCATGGAGAGGTTCCATTTGAGCTCAATGCTCCTTCTTCTGTGTCTACGTGACTATGAGTTCTACCTGCAACTTCTTCATATCTTATGATCCTTTGACGCAGTCATTGATAGACATTGTCTTCTACCTCTGCTTGAGGTACTATATAGTTGCACTTATCATCACCTCTTCTTGGTCCCATTATTAGACCTGTTGATCCTCCTCCAGCTTCATCCATAGATGTGATTCTTTATCGAACAAGTTGACAACTGCACTGACTTGTCGCTCCATATCTTCTATATGTGTTGTTTCTTCTTGCTTCATATTCTCCTTCACCTCTGGGGAAGTGGTAGGTATGAGATATTCTCAAAGATTATCTATCTCCTTCATGTATTGATCGATTTTATACACAATATGATCAATCTTCTATGTTGACGTGAGCTCTGTTTTATGCGCTCTCTTTGGAATTTTCTCATAGGCTACGATCAATCTCTTCTCAAGCTTATCCATGTGGTATTTTTCATATTTGGTCTCAAGCTTGACCTTCTCAAGCACCAATTCCCACTCTTCCCTGTTGTCCTTCATATACTGCAATTCTGTTGCGTCTATGCGTGCGCGCAACTGTACCTTTTGCGTGACGCTAACTTGCAATTTATGCAATGCCTCAGTTGGTATCCGTGACATTACCAATTGTGTTTGGGCCAAGTCATTCAAGGGTGTCTAACCCACATTTTCATCCATGTGAAACATGATTGGTGTAATGTGAAACATCAAGCTCAATTGTGTTGTCGTCTAGATCTTATTCTGCTCACTCGATCTTGCCTCAGCTCCTGTCTATGATGTTGGTGGGACTGATTCTATTCCTCTGTTGGTCTTCTTTGTTTCTGTCATTTTCTTGAGGAGATGCCTCATGTATACCAACTCATCGTGCATCCTATCCCTTTGGTGTTGAGCTTCGTCAAAATATGTCATTGTTCAATCTTGGACCATCTGGGCCACGAGGTCTATGATCGTATATTATGGTGGCATTTTGTGTGCCTTAAATTTCTTGTGTATACCCCATATTTGTATAATTGGACTCTTGATCTATCCTTTCTCCTACTGAGTAGCACTTGATGTGGCTCCCTATGTTGTCTCAGTATCTTTTACCTGTTCCTGCGGCGCATTGGTGTTTTACTTCTTCCCCGCCTAGGTTCCTTTCTTGGAAACACCCCCTTTATTATGTTGTGATGGGTTATGACCTATACTTGGATTCTTGGGAACCATTTTGGGTTTTGCAGGTGTTTGTTCCTATCCAACCTCAGTCTCTTTATCCATGGGAAAATATCGATTCAAGTCTAGAATCATCTAGTCCTCATGTCAATCCTTGATGGCCATTTATATGTCCTCTTCCTTGACGCAATACCATAGTTGTAGCCATTGGTTCTCAGGATCCTTCGATGATTTGATCCACATTGTATTCCTAGTTACTTAGAATTTGGATATGACTGGATACTGTGGGACTACTTCTAGTGTAATCTACCAAGTTTTGGTGATGCTTTCCTGCAGGTTGTTGTAATATCCTACGAACATGGATAGATTCGCACTTTATCTCTTGGGGTCTGAAGTGTTGCCCAATGATAGGTATCATGTTGCGCGAAAAGGATTATTTCTTGCTGTAAAGTATGAATACATAGGTTCCCTCCATCCAACCAAGGAGATTAGGACTAGTAGCCATGAACAGTGAAATTATTTCCCTAGGTCCTACGTGTCCTTGCAATATTCGAAGAAAAAATTCAACAAGTATGGGGCCCAACTGAGTGTGGTGCCCTCTGCACATTGTTTTTCACCTACAATGACCCTGACATGGACTTTATCCTTGTGACATCGCTTGAGTAACTTGCATGCCATATTTTTTGTGGCCATCCTTGTTGCTTCGTTACTAATGCGCTTAATTATGATTCCACACGACCCTCTTTCTGTACCATACTTCTTCTTCATTTCCTCAGCTAGTGCCTTCTCCTTCATCTTGTCATCAAGTAACTTCACGGGTGTCTCCCCCCATGTTGGAATCCCTATGATGTATGCAATGAGATACACTTCTATCCAGACGAGTTGTTCCAGCCACAGGTATCCTCCATGGGTAATGACCATCAGCTTCTTGATGTAGTTGCTTACATCCTATCCCCTCCCAAAGTGTAGGATGTATTACAAGCCTAGAATATTGGTTTTGTCTAGTCTAGTTGCCCACTATTTTGGTTTGTTAATTGGTTCACTAAACGATCCTAAACCCACAGTATCTAGGTAAAATTTCTTGGAAAACTCAGGAAACTTGTCTATGTCAGTCACATCGTGATCTGAGTATCATAGTTTCTCCATGTGGCCTAAAATATTACCCGGGACATGCACCCCTTCCAGAATGCATGGAAATACTATGGTTGTGGCAGTCTTCTTATGCAATTATCTTGCTACTGGTTTTTTTCCCTTTCGCTGTGGTGGCTAACTCGAGGTTCCAACCTCAATTGTTCTCTCTTCTGCATACTCCTCTGCTTGGTCAGTGACATCTTCCACTGTGCTCTCTTTTGGTTGTTCCTGGGTGGTTTTGTGTGATCTTTCAGGCGTGATCATTTATTTTTGGTTTGGGACCGTACCATTCACCCTCGGGGCTTCTTCAAGGTTTTTCGAGTATGAAGGAGTTGGTGTCTCATGGGTCTGCTGACCCTATCCTACTTCTAGCATATTAATGTCCATGCCCACTGGTGATGTATTTTGGGTTTCCTCCACCACTAGTGTGGGGCTTCCTGGTGTCATATCGGGCAACAGGATTTCGTCCACGTTGACAATTTCCAGAGGATGAGGTGTTTTCATCTCACTTCCGTGTGTCTGTTGAGGTTCTCTGATGTTGCTTTGAGGTTGTCTGCAGGTCTAGATTGATGCTCCTAGCTTGGGTGGTTCCATGGTGGTAAATATATTCTCCGTTTATCTTAGTTGGATCTGTAGCTTCTGAAAAGTCTCTCTCTACTCTGTATACTCTATCACTCTGTGCTTTTCTCAATTTCAGAATAATCCTTCCAATCGTGTCTTTCTTCCATTATATAGGAATCGTTCGAAACTTCTCAGAGATGTTACCCACCTTGTTTTTTGAATGAAATGGAGCTTCCCTCATACTTTCCATTGATATCCCTTGCCGTTGCCAGTTGGCGCGATTAATGCGGCATCTCATCACTCGTTCTTGTCATTTATTTTTTATAGTTGTCATTTGTTTGAGCTTATTTTTCATACCCACCATTTATATTGTTTCCACCTTTTAGTGATCGTTGGTCCTTTCTCTGCCATTTTTGAGTGAGAATGCTCATTCTCTTTTTGGTGCACTATGCCTGTGTTGCTATCTTTTGATGTCTAGCAAGGTAACCCCTCTGGTTTTTTTTTTAGTTCTAGGAGGTCGATTGTCCCTATACATCTTCAATTGACTACCATTGATCATCCCTCTGAGTTATGTTACTCCTAAATTCTTCAATTGTACATCTCCCCCATCTGTGATAGTCCTTACTTCGTATGGTCCTAACTAATGCATTCTAAGTTTTCCTAGGTGTTGAAGAGATTTACTGTAATACATCAAAACTAATTCTCCTTCCTTGAAATTTTTCCTTTTGATATGTCGGTCATGCCAAGATTTGTCCCTTTCTTTTTGTACTTCTTGGTGGAATCCTTCTAGAGTCTTATCTTCCTCCATTATCATCAGCTGATTTAGCCTTTCATGTACTGTGTCTCACTCTGTCATGTTTGTAATTGTTGCTATGCGCAGACTAGGTACCAAACAATATAATGGCACCACTACTTCTTTTCCATACACCAATATGAATGGTGTCTGCCCTATCAACTTTTTGCATGTGGTCCTATACGCCCATAGTAATACTGGTATCTTCAATGCCCAATCATCCCTATTAACGTTGTAGATTTTTGTCAGTGCATTTTAAAGGATTTTGCTCAAGGATTCCACTATTCCATTTTATTTAGGATGATATGGTGTACTCTTTTGATGATAAACTTAAAAATCCTCAGTCATAGCCTTAATAGTTTTGTTAATGAAGTGAGTGCCTTGGTCACTCATCAAAATCCTTGTGCATCCAAATCTAGTGCTCACTTGCTCAAACAAGAAGTGTGATGTTGTCTCTACGCTGCAAACTTTTATTGGTGTTTCTTCTACCCATCTTGTTAAGTATTATGTCGCAGTGATAATGTACCTCGCTCCTGACCTTTTTTTGGGTGGGTTAATTGGTCCCAAAAAATCTATTGCTTGTTATCACCCCATAAGTTATGGGAATCAACTGGTGACTGGGATATTATTTGTCTCTAGTATTTTTTGTTGACAAATGATTTTTCATTCTGCAAATAATTTGAAAAGGAAAAAGGAAAAAGAAAAAGAAAGAAAAAAAAGAAATGAAAAAGAAAAAAGAAAAAGAAAGAAAAAAAGAAAAGAAAAAGAGGCCATAAAAAAAAAAAATTGAAATGCAAGCCCCATGCAATAGTAGTAACTTGGCCATACCTTTCAAGCATGGCCAAGTTCTTTTTAAATTTGATGTTGATAGGATAGTGAATGATTTGGCTAAACAGTTTAATCTTAGCCAAAGTGTCTAGGTTAGATTAGTGAATAAATCTGGCCAGACTGTCTAATCCTGGTCAGATAGCCCCGGGGTAGAGTAATTTCTTAATCCAACAGTTTAATCTGGGTTAACTGTCATAGGAAGATAGGTTAGCATGTAGGTTAGTTTCTTCATTGGTTCACTCCAATAAAACCAGCTTGATGTAAAATGTCACACCATGTCTGAAATGTCTAAAGGATAGTTTGGTCGAAGCCCCATGGTGGTGTCTCTTTGAATTTGGGGAAAAAAACCCATAAAATGCATATATCCTAAGTTTTCCCCCAACACATGTGCTTTTCTGCTCCCCATTTACGCCCCCTGCACTTTTTGACGGTATAGATCGCAACGCTCAGATCTACGGCGCACAGAGCATTTCGGACCCCCCCGACCGTTCTTATTTTAACCAGGGGGCGTCCGGAATTGGTGATAATACTTGCGCAGATCTGGATGGTCCAGGAACGAGCGTTCATATCCATGATACAGATTGGATTCTGGAACCCCCCGTCCATTCTGCCTTTAACTAAGGGGGGGGGTCCAGAATGAATGATAAACGGTGCGCTAAGATCTGCGGCCAGGAAGAGGGCACGTAGATCAATGGCTCTAATTGGATTTCGGACCCCCCCTGACGATCTGCTTTTAACCGAGGGGGGGGGTCCAGAATAGTTTTTTCCCTCTGGAGGGCCCCTTGTCATATGTGGCATCAGCCTATTGGTCCTGAAGTCCCATCACCATCTCCTATCTGATAGCTCCCGTCACTCATGGATGTCATCTTTCACTTGTTCCACTTGCCTGCGAGGTATGTCACATCCCATAACTGTTGTCAGTCCCCTAACCCATTTTCACTCATGAACAACCCCTTATTGCGACTTTCACAGCCAATCCATAGCAGCCACATCACCCGTCCGTATGTTTTGGCCACCGTCACCTGTCATCTCACCCCCAAGTGGCCCCTTGTCCATATATTACTGGATAACATACCCGTTATCCCGTTGACCTGTCTCCTGTGTCCAACCGACCCTAGTTTTAAATAAAATTACCGTTCTCCTCCATTTTTGTTGTTCACTCGTCGCACCAGAAAATCTCATAGCCAGTTCCTCCGTTACATCCCATCGCCTTCATCCAGAGTCAGTCGACCCCACTAACTTCGTGTTTATTGCAGGTACTATTGCAGAGATGGTGCCAAAGCCAAGACAAGCAGAAGGAGAGGAGAATCCTTTTCTCCCGCCTCCTGTCGACCTGGACAAAATCCCATTGGTCGACATAGACAGATTGATCGCTGATACCAAGTGTGATTTTGATTTTTCAGACCTCCAGTCATGGCTCTGGGAGGTCTTCCTGGACCAGAGCGATGAAATTGGACTCTGGGAGTCCAATTTGCCCCTTTACCTCTTTCCCCAGATACACCATTTCCCGGAGTTTGCACTTAAATTCCAAGCTCACTACATCCCTAAACAAAGAGCCATCATATCCTCATCTGGAGACACCCTGTTCCTCATCACTCTCGAAGACATAGACCAGATGATGCAAATTCCCCGTGCTGAATATGCGTCCCCTTTCAACCTAGAAATCCTCACTGAGTTATACCAAAAGATGAATTTTCCCCAGAGAGCTCAAATTTTCGATCTTTTCCTTCCCACCTCTGCTCAATTCCCTTCCACAAATCCCCCTTACCCCTCATCCATGTTCTCCACCAAGGGAAACCAGGTCATTTCCTCCCTTTGTGCTCTGTTAGGTTACTATTCCGACCAGTGGGTAGACGAGCCCATTCTGGGTTTTCTATCCATTTTCTCCAATGATGAAAAACCCACAACACAGTTTGATTACAACACCTTCTTGGCCGATAATATTCATGAACAGTTCATGAATTTTGGCACGGAAGGCATGTTCAGATACTCTTTTATATTGGCATACATGTTTGTTTACTTTCAAGAAGATAAATTCAGTTTCTCCATGCAGAAGATGGATGCAGACGGAAGGCCTCAACCAGTCACAGAATGGACCTCTTTGCTGAAGCATAACTCCATAGAGTATATCTTCAAAACTTTCATTGACCTGTTCTACCACCCTGTGGTAAGCATGTTGAGCGACAGGCCTGAGCCTAGAATAAACGACGAAGTCCAGAGAATTCTTCATCTCTCGGACAGCTCAAAGACCGGAGATTGGTACCTATATCAAAACCACACCGAGATCAGAGTATTCGGGTGTGAGTTGGCACCCTACAAGCTGCCCAAATATGTGTCGGTAAGAATCTTTTCTTTAGAATACATAAGGCAGATCATGAATTCATATGATATTCATTTCGTATCTTTGAAGAAAAAACAACAGCTTTGAATCAAGGGGCAGATTGGCTCCTTCATCTGCAATAGTCGAGGCGCCGGGGAAGAAGCTGACAGAATGTTGAAAGAAATGAAATTCTTTGTGAGTTTTCCATGGTACTATGATCCATGCAGGATCATTTCAGAAATGCAGGTAAAAAATAAAAACATCTCGTATGTTCATGAGTCCAAGCCCGAGATTGAAAAATTTGCCAATCAAATAGTGTGGATTCCCGACACCTTGGTCGAAGTGGAACAAAAATTTTCCCCGACCACTGTACTTCCAACTTCCATGCCACAGGTCCCTATGGAAAAAAGGCCTCGACAAGAATCATCTCCCGCCTGTCACGGAGGTGTGATCCGAGAAATTCTAGTTGCACACTAAGAGGTCCAAGACAACCACAGTTCTCGGTCCAACCGGAGAAATAGAAGTCCCGCCTACCATGGTGGTCAAACCTATCATTCCACCCTTTGGGACGGTCATTCATAAGGAAATCACCCTAGTAGTACCGAAGAAATCCTTTGGCTCCCCCCTAGACACTTAGCCGAGTAAGACTGGGCCCAAATTGAGTATTTTCGAGAAGTACGAGCTAATTAAGAAAAATAATCAAACTCTTACCACCAGCACCTATGCTCAATTTCGAAAGAAGACGTCAACCGCACAGCACAAGCTGTTGTCCACATTTGACACAGAAAAGGGCAGGATGCACATGGCCTTCCTCCAGGCGCAGGTACCAGACCCCAAGGTAATCACAAACTAAAAGAGGGCCACCTTCGAATTCCAGATGAAGGACGTGCCCATAGTAGATCAGATGGATCTGCATAAATAGACAAGGGAGATGGTATTCCATAAATTGGCACATGCTTCAGCTTCCGCAGCAAAATTTCAGGTATCATTGAACAATTCTCAGACACAACTCAAGTTGGAGAAGATATCATCCTTTGCAAAAGACAACAGAATCAAAAATTTGGAGGAGCTGGTCCTCAAGATTGGCTATGACCCCTCAAATGTCAAAGCTGCAGAGGAGATGATAAAGAATAAAAATTCATACATCGCCACTTTAAGCAAACAACTGAAGCTCCCTCCTACAGAAGACTCGCAAGCAAAAGAGATAGCAGAGAAAGAAGGCCAGAAAGAAGAAATGCTAAAATTGCTTATGGCGCAGAATGCACGGCTCAAAGAGATGGAAGAAGAAATGGAGAGATTATTAAAAGAGAAGGAACAGATGAAACCAATGGAAGTCATTCCATTGACTACCATCCCAATCTCAGGGACAAGCACAGCACCATTGACAGCAGTCCCCTCCACAACTCCAGCGACATCTCAGGAGAAGACAACTGACCTCGCCAAATCCATGGAGAAGATGAACCTGCAAGAGACAGAGATCAACAAACTTAAAAAGGAAGTTGAGATCCTCCAAGAACTCAAGAATTATTTCCAGACCAGCCTATCCAAAGAAAAGCAGACAACAGAGAAGCTCAAGCAGGAGCTACAACAGCTCCAAAAGCAAACAATGGCAGGGAAAACTTTGGCTGAGGTCAAAGAGAATGTATGGACAGACATCAAAAAGTCCATAAATGAGATATGGCCCATGATCCAAATTATGTTTGAGCAGAACGAGTTGGTCCAGAGAAGTAAACAGGCCATTTAAAAGATCAGAGTAGAATTGGGATATAGACCAACTCAGGCAAATGAGATCATCAAATTCCTAAACTCTAAGACCAGAGAAGAGCTAGAAGAGTTGAAGATCGAGGACAGAATAGAGACCTTCCTTGAGGTCAAAAGAGTTTTTACCAAAAGGGGATTAATGCTTCAACTAGAAGAAAAGGTTCAGACCATCGACTTAGGGGTACATAAATTCTTCAACAAGATCGAGGCTCTCCAGAAGAAAGGTCTCCCCGGTCTAAAGGTTATTAATGATAAACTAATGACGCTTCCAGATTACAAAAAGAGATTGTCTGAAGTGTCTAAAGACAGTTCAAAGTTTGTTGTTATACAAGGGAGCATCACCAACAAAGAATTCCTGGATGCTCTTCAATTGGACATCAGCATCCAGCACGAGATTCGATACATATTCCTCACTAATCCCACATTCGTCAAATATACGGAAATGGACGAAGTGTATTGGAGACTGCTCAAAGTTATTGTGCCTAGTTATCTTAGATGGGAGGAACTCTGCGATCTACTCGATTAGTATATGAGTTGTCTAGGTCCAGTCACCCGTCCAGTCAGAAGAGGTTGTGCAGAAAACTCGCCAACGACCTACCCCAGAAATCAGCAAGCAGTTGCACCAAGTCATCAAGCAATTTTGATTAGTTAAATTAGTTAGGCTAAAAATAGAATGAGCACGTCCTGATCAGTTATGAAAGGAACGTTTGTAATTTGAATTATATATACTTCACCTTTCGAAGTATTGAAGGTTGTTGATATTTACACCCTGACTCTATCAGACTGTAACATTTTTGAAGAGATCTGCCATTAATAAAAAGGAGGCACTTTTACAGGATTCTTGTGTGTATTCACTGGTGAAGTTTATTCTCTAAGTTGAATGTTATTCTTTCTTTGTGATCATATTGTTTTCTGAAACTAATCTTTAAGAGTAACGTATGTTGCAGGATTTATCTTGGATACCTTGTTTCCGACTTTAAAGATTTTGAATGTTTATCTTCTGATGTTTTCAATTAAGAAATTCTTAACTGCTTCTTAGTTGAATTTATCTTTCTCATCTTTTCTTATGTCCATCATTTAAGCTACTAAAAGATCCAGTGAGTATATTATCTCGCCCTTAGAAAGTCTTCTTTATCTTTCTGGTTGTATTTCATACTTATTTAAACAAAGACCCCATAGCCCAATGGATGTGTAGACTGTCTCAACCAATTTAAAAAACACTTTGACAACAAAATCTACCTATCTTTTTACCTAGCCTAACATCTAAGTCACAAACAAAGCTAAATCATATAGAGAGATCCCTCTCTGAAGATGGAAGGGCTAGATCCCAACTTTAAAAGTGGTTGGATAAAGTTACCTTTGTAGATTTCTTCTTTTTCAAACTCTAGGAAATTTACCAAGTGCTAACATAATGGCGACTCCACTGGGGAAGAACTAAAACTGCTATTTTCACGTTTTCTTTCCCCTAAAAAAAAAAATGTTCAAATTTGAAAAGAAAATAATGTTTAGAGGTTGACCAAACTTTGTACATATTATTTTGATATTCGCAAAATTAAAAATATATATATATATAAAACCAAAAAGAGTTCTGGCTCCCAAGAAAGTTCATACCCGATCTCATCCAAACCCAGAACCCGCGATAGTGATAGATAACCCCGAATGGTTGCTCAGGTGAAAGACCTTAGCTGTTGGTTCAGTGAATCATATTCCCCTTCATAAGTCTCCTTCCTTTTTCGAGAAGCCTATTGCCTCTCAAAACTCTGACCTTGAAACTTTTTCACAACGAAGCCTGGTTAGAACACGGTCCGACAATTTTGTGACTGAAATCGTATTTGACCCAACTGCGTTGCAACCCCGAACCCTCGAAGTTCAGTCTCCCACGACTAAACCTCAAATCACTCCCTCAGTACTATCCAGTCCCTCCTCATCCTCATCTTCAGCCGCTACCTCGCCAACCATCCAGGTTGTCGTCCCACCTCCTCCACCCATCATGGCAGCTCGATATGCCCCTCTGGTGTTGGTTGTGCCGCTACATGCCATGCCCCAAGATTACCAAACTAGACTCCCACAGTTCGACGCAACGAGACCTTTAAATGCCCAACAACATGTAGAGAAAATGAATGATTATTTTGACCTGCAAGAAGTTGATGAAGCTGACATTCAAATGAGATTGTTTGCCCAAAGTTTGACAGGTGATGTCAAAAAATGGTTCAAATCTTTACCTGCCGCCTCAGTCCCTGACATTGTCGCATTCCAAAGGAGTTTTCTCGAAAGATGGGAGGTAAAGAAAAACCCTCTCCAAATACTGTCAGAATACGAGAATATAAGAAAAAATGAAGGTGAGACGGTACATGATTACTGCACCTGGTTTAACAACCTGTGCAATGCAATTCCAACCGAAATCAAACCTCCACAAGGTCTAGCATTGATTAAATTCCCTGATGGATTTGATGCTGATATGTCATACCAACTAAGAGAAAGAAATTATTCCACCTTGGAGGACATGCAGAAAAGTGCTATAAGTGTGGAGGCCAATCTATTGGCAAAAAGGGCACGTCAGAGGTCAAAAAGAAGAGTCACAATTAAATAAGAACCTTCCACATCGAACACAAACTCCAGATTGGATTCTTTTACCAGAGCAGTGGAACTAATGATGGAAAGACTTACGGTGTCAGACAAAAATCCTCTAAGAGACAACCCACCTTCTCCTCAGGTTCGAAATCCCAACTTCAGGAGAAACCCTCCTCAAATTAGATAGAGAGATCCTAGATATCAAAGAGAACAGAGAGGTCCAGATCAGCAGATCAGACCTCCATTGCAAGAAAACTATGCTGATGAAGGAGGGGAGGTGATTGAGGAATTGGAGGACACTCACATCAACCTCATGGGCATTCACGACAATGAAGCTATCTTCCTTACCCAAGAAGAGTAGGAACTTTTTCTTCTAAATCAAACAAAAGTAAGTGAAGAAGCTGAAGATGCAGAACAAAAGGCCTTTGAAAATGCTATTTTGGAGGTGTACCATCAATACAATCTGCGGAGTAAGAAGACAGAAGGGAATCCCCCAAAAAAGACGACTGAAACACAGAAGGTAACTGAGACCAAGAAGACACCTAAGCCATCTACTGAGAAGACTCCTGAGAAAACTACTGCAGAGAAGATTCCAGAGAAGGGTATTGCTGAGAAGATTCCTAAAAAGAGTAAGGCTAACGCTCCCGTGAAGAAAAACATCACCATTCTGAAAAGGCCATCACAGCCCGAGGTTTCACCTATTAACCCACCAATTACTTATGAGCAGAAGAATATGGTGGAAAAACCAGAATCGATGAGCAGAAACCCTACACATTTCAACCTTGAGGGGGAATTGGCCAAAATAAAAATTCCCATCCCACTTACAGAGTTGATGAAAAGAGGCGGTTATCGTTCACAGGTGATTAAAGCACTGGCCATTGAACCTGACATAGGAACGAAGGCCTTAACCATTGGATCAGCAAGTCATTCAGACACTGTGAACCTTACTGATGATCGACCCGAGCTTATTTTCGGACCTAAAGTAGATGGTCGAGACGATACTGGTGACGTCGCTCCTTTTTACATTAGTTTGAACATACACAACTTGATCTTGCATAATGCTATGCTGGATTTGGGTGCTTCTCACAACCTGATGCCTAAGGCAGTAATGGAAAAACTGGGACTGGAGATCACCAGACCATACAAGGATTTACACTCATTCGACTCCAACAAAGTCAAATGTATTGGTTTGATCAAGGATCTATGCATCACCTTGGTTCAGATTCCTGCGAAAAGCATGGTAATGGATGTGGTGGTTGCAGACATCCCGCCGAAATATGGAATGTTTCTATCCAGGTCTTGGGGGTGAAGTTGAAAGGAACCCTACAGCTGGATATGTATTACGCCACTATCCCAGTGTTTGGGCAACAGAGAAGGCTATACAGAGAAACATTGATGAAGTACATGGTCAGTAGCCAAGAAAAACCGCACAATTATCCCCTTTACTCTACGCATTCTGATTTAGATTCATTCATCTTGTACAATGATGGTGATATGGAAGAACAAGATACTCAGTTGATGGAAGACACATCTAGTCAAGATGAAAGCCAAGAAAACATTGAGGTAGCAAAGATGAAGAACGTGATAACTGAAGAGCTACCTGCTGATTTATGGAGCATGGATTTTGATGGAGTTGTGAGTAAAGAAGGAGCAGGAGCTGGAGTCTGGCTGCATAATCATAGAAACAGGTACTCAGAAAATCATTCCTACAAATTAAATTTCCAGTGCACTAACAATGTTGCCGAGTATGAAGCTTTGATGCTCGGTCTGAAGCTTTTAAAAAAAGTTGGCACTAAGAAGATTATGGTAAGAGGTGATTCTGAGTTAATAATCAAGCAAATTAAAGGTGAGTATGCTGCAAAACATCCACGCCTTAGAGATTATAGGAATGTTGTTCTTGATTCCTTGAGGTGTTTTACTGAAGTTGACTTGCAGGTAATGACGAGAGGACAGAATATTCTGGTAGATGGATTGGCCACCTCAGCAGCCACCTGTAAGATTCCTTTCTGCCTGACTCGTCCATATACTATTGAGGTGAGATGTAGACCAACCATTCCTGACAATATCAGGTATTGGCAAGTGTTTGGTAATGACGATCAAATTGAAGACTTCCTGCAGTGTAAAAATGATTTTGAATGTACAAATATAGATTTAGAGAATGAAGATGAAAATGTAAATAATTCTGATTTTGAAATTGACAGTGTAAATACCGTAGATTCAGGAGAATTAGGTAATGACGAATTGGATGCTGACGTTTTACAGTTGAGAAACAATGTTTTACCTAGAGTCCTAGTTTCTTTAGAGGACTTGTTCGATTCTAATGACGTAGCCAAAAAACCAAAAATAGAAGCTCATGGACAAGAGGTAGAAGACTGTAATATAGGGACTAAAGAGAAACCTAGGATGGTCAAACTGTCTAAATCATTACCCCCAGAGCAAAAACTCAAGTACATTGAACTGTTTAAAGAATATTCGGATGTCTTTGCCTGGGGCTATGAATATTTGAAAGCCTATGATACCATCATCATACAACACAGGATTCCAATAAAAGAAGACCAAAAACCGTTTAGACAGAAACTTAGGAGGATAAATCCCAAGTTTCTCCCTCTGATAGAAAAGGAAATCAAGAAAATGTACGATGCCAAGATCATAGTTCCAATACATTTTTCCAAGTGGGTCTCTAATCTGGTTCCTACACGTAAGAAAACTGGGGAAATCAGACTCTGCATAGATTTTCAAAATCTGAATAAAGTCTCCATGAAAGATAATTACCCCTTGCCGAAAATGGACCACATCCTGCAAAGGGTGGTCGGGTCCAGTCGAATTTCTCTGCTGGATGGTTTCTCGGGTTACAATCAAGTCTTAGTTCGCCCAGACGACCAAGAAAAAACTGCCTTCACCACACCATGGGGCACTTCCATGTATGTGAAAATGCCTTTTGGTCTGATGAATGTAGGAGCCACTTTCTAGAGGGCTAGGGATATCGCCTTCGTGGAAGAATCAGGCAAGTTTATTCTCATCTATTTAGATGATGTGACTGTGTTTTCCCAATCTGATGACGAACACCTAAGACACCTCAGGCGAGTTTTCGAGAAATGTAGGAGGTTTGGGATTTATTTAAATCCTAAGAAGTGTCTTTTCGGGTTAGAAGAAGGCAAACTGTTGGGACACATCATCTCTAAATATGGAATCAAAATAGACCCTAGAAGAATTGAGGCCATACAAAATTTAGAACACCCCAGGAACCTCAAAGAACTACAGTCTTTTATCGAAAGAATTAATTTTTTACGAAGATTCATTCCCAATCTGGCAGAACTCCGAAGGAACATTACAAACATGCTTAAAAAAGACGTAAAAATAAAATGGGACTTTGAGTCCAGATAATCTTTCGAACAGGTCAAACAAGCACTCACAGAAGCCCCTGTTTTGATCAGTCTAGACTTTACTAAGGATTTCTATCTCTTTTCTTTCACCTCTAAACATACTATAGCAGCGGTGTTACTGCAGAAGAACAACGAAGGGTATGAACAGCCTATAGTTTTCTTTAGCAAAGCATTAAGAGATGCTGCTCTAAATTACAAGATCATGGAGAAGCAAGTTTTTTCTTTGGTAAAAGCCCTAAAATACTTTAGGGTCTACATTCTCCATTCCCACACCATAGCTTATGTTCCGAACGTGGTAGTAAAGGACATATTGACATAGGATAATCCAGATGGAAGAAGGGGAAAATGGATTGCTGTCATTTTAGAATACGATATAGAGATTAATCCCACTAAACTAATCAAAGGTCAAGGCCTTGCTAAATTAATGGCTAAATCTAACTTTCATGCTCTTGACATTAATTTCCTAGATGTGGCAGATGAACAGGGTGAGATGGCGACTCCAAATGTGAGAGAGGTATTTCTCAACTCTCCATGGTATGCAGACCTTATATTCGTTTTAAAAAATTTACAAGCTCCCCCTGGTTTGAATAAGACTAAAGCTAGATTTTTAAAGTTGAAAGATTTGAAATTATGTATTCTAGAAGGAAATTTGTATTGGAAAGATCCTGTAGGCATTCTGTTAAATTGTTTACTGAAAGATGAAGCTGATAAAGTGTTGCAAGAGTTTCATGCAGGAGAATGCGGTGGCCATTTGAACTGGAAGGTCACAGCCAAGAAATACTCAGAGCTGGATTCTACTGGCCCACCCTGTTTGTCGATGTGCATCAAAAGGTAACAGCATGCCACCAGTGCCAATTGTTCGAAGGAAAAAGGAAACTCCTTCCTTTACCTCTGAAACCAATCTTAGTTGAAGCCCCTTTTCAGCAATGGGGGCTCGACTTCATTGGAGAAATACACCCCCCTTCTTCAGGCCAACATAGGTGGATTCTTACTGCCACCGATTATTTTACCAAATGGATCGAGGCAGTACCAAGAAGACAAGCCACTGACTCTGTTATTATTAAATTCCTTGAAAATAATATTTTATCTCGTTTTGGTTGTCCTAGAAAGATTATAACTGACAATGCAGCTGCCTTTCGGTCAAAAAAACTCATAGATTTCTGCAACCAATATCACATTGGT
>ML782969.1:606384-636393 GCA_009831015.1 Picea engelmannii
GGGCCCCCCCCCCCCCCCGACGATCTACTTTTAACCGAGGGGGGTGGTTTGGAATAGTTTTTTCCCTCTGGAGGGCCCCTTGTCATACGTGGCATCAGCCTATTGGTCCCGAAGTCCCATCACCATCTTCTATCTGACAACTCCCATCACTCATGGACGTCATCTTCCACTTGTTCCACTTGCCTCCAAGGTATGTCACATCCCATAATTGTTGTCAGACCCCTAAGCCCTTTTCACTCATGAACAACCCCTTATTACGACTTTCACCTCCAATCCCTAGCATCCACGTCACCCGTCCGTATGTTTTGTCCATCGTCACCTTCCATCTCACCCCCAAGTGGCCCATTGTCCATTTATTACTGGATAACATACCCATTATCCTGCTGACCTGTCTCCCGCATCCAACCGACCCCAGTTTTAAATAAAATTACCGTTCTCCTCCATTTTCGTTGTTCACTCGTCGCACCATAAAATCTCATAACCAGTTCCTCGTTACATCATGTCGAATTCATCCACAGTCAGTCGACCCCACTAACTTCGTTTTTATTGCAGGTACTGTTGCAGAGATGGTGCCAAAGCCAAGACAAGCAGAAGGAGAGGAGAATCCTTTTCTCTCGCCTCCTATCGACCTGGACAAAATCCCATTGGTCGACAAAGACAGATTGATCGCTGATACCAAGTGTGATTTTGATTTTTCAGACCTCCAGTCATGGCTCCGGGAGGTTTTCCTGGACTAGAGTGATGAAATTGGACTCTGGGAGTCCAATTTTCCCCTTTACCTCTTTCCCCAGATACACCATTTCCCCGAGTTTGCACTTAAATGACAAGCTCACTACATCCCCGAACAAAAAGCTGTCATATCCTCATCCGGAGACACCCTGTTCCTCATCACTCCCAAAGACATAGACCAGATGATGCAAATTCCCCATGCTGAATCTACGTCCCCTTTCAACCTAGAAATCCTCACTGATTTATATCAGAAGATGACTTTTCCCCAGAGAGCTCAAATTTTCGAGTTTTTCCTTCCCACCTCTGCTCAATTCCCTTCGACAAATCCCCCTTACCCCTCATCCATATTCCTCACCAAGGGAAACCAGGTCATTTCCTCCCTTTGTGCTCTGTTAGGTTACTATTCTGACCAGTGGGTAGACGAGCCCATTCTGGGTTTTCTATCCATTTTCTCCAATGATGAAAAACCCACAACACAGTTTGATTACAGCACCTTCTTGGCCGATAATATTCACGAACAGTTCGTGAATTTTGGCACGAAATGCATGTTCATATACTCTTTTATATTGGCATACATGTTTGTTTACTTTCAAGCAGATAAATTGAGTTTCTCCATTCAGAATATGGATGGAGACGGAAGGCCTCAGCCAGTCACAGCATGGACCTCTTTGTTGAAGCATAACTCCACAGAGTATAGCTTCAAAAATTTCATTGACCTGTTCTACCACCTTGTGTTAAGCATGTTGAGCGGCAGGCCCGAGCCTAGAATAAACGACGAATTCCAGAGAATTCTACATCTCTCGAACAGCTCAAAGACCAGAGATTGGTACCTGTATCAAAACCACACCGAGATCAGAGTATTCAGGTGCGAGTTGGCACCCTACAAGCTGCCCAAATATGTGTCGGTAAGAATATTTGCTTTAGAATACATAAGGTAGATCATGAATTCAGATGTTATTCATTTCGTATCTTTGAAGAAAAAAAAACAGCTTCTAATCAAGGGGTAGATTGGCTCCTTCATCTGCAAAAGTTGAGGCACCGGGGAAGAAGCTGACAGAATGTTGAAAGAAATGAAATTCTTTGTGAGTTTTCCATGGCACTATGATCCATGCGGGATCATTTCAGAAATGCGGGTAAAAAATAAAAACATCTCGTATGTTAATGAGTCCAAGCCCGAGATTGAAATTTTTTCCAATCAAATAGTGTGGATGCTCGACACCTTGGTCGAAGTGGAACAACAGTTTCCCCCGACCACTATACTTCCAACTTCCACGCCACAGGTCCCTAAGGAAAAAAGGCCTCGACAAGAATCATCTCCGCCTGTCATGAAGGTGTCGTCCGAGGAATTCCAGTTGCACACTAAGAGGCCCAAGACAACCACAATTCCCGGTCCAACCGGAGAAATAGAAGTCCCGCCTACCACAGTGGTCAAACCTGTCATTCCACCCTTCGGGACGGTCATTCATAAGGAAATCACCCCAGTAGTACCGAAGAAATCCTCTGGCTCCCCCCTAGACACTCAACCGAGTAAGACTGGGCCCAAATTGAGTATTTTCGAGAAGTACGAGTTGATTAAGAAAAAGAATCAGACTCTTACCACCAGCACCTATGCTCATTTTTGAAAGTAGACATCAACCGCGCAGCATAGGCTGTTGTCCGCATTTGACACAGAAAAGGGCAGGATGCACATGGCCTTCCTCCAGGCGCAGGTACCGAACCCCAAGGTAATCACAGACTACAAGAGGGCCACCTTCGAATTCCAGACGAAGGACGTGCACCCAACAGATCAGATGGATCTGCATAAACATACAGGGGAGATGGTATTCTATACATTGGCACATGCTTCAGCTTCCGCAGCAAAATTTCAGGTATCATTGAACAATGCTCAGACACAACTCAAGCTGGAGAAGATATCATCCTTCGCAAAAGACAACAGAATCAAAACTTTGGAGGAGTTGGTCCTCAAGATTGGCTATGACCCCTCCAATGTCAAAGCTACAGAGGAGATGATAAAGAATAAAAATGCAGACATCGCCGCTTTAAGAAAACAGCTGAAGCTCCTTCCTACAGAAGACTCGCAAGTAAAAGATATAGTAGAGAAATAAGGCGAGAAAGACGAAATGCTAAAACTGCTTATGGAGCAGAAAACACGGCTCAAAGAGATGGAAGCAGAGATGGAGAGATTATTAAAAGAGAAGGAACAGATGAAACCAATGGAAGTCATTCCATTGACTTCCATCCCAATCTCAGGGACAAGCACAACACCATTGATAGCAGTCCCCTCCACAACTCCAGCGACATCTCAGGAGAAGACAACTGACCTCGCCAAATCCATGGAGAAGATGAAACTACAAGAGACAGAGATCAACATGCTTAAAAAGGAAGTTGAGAGCCTCTAGGAACTCAAGAATTCTTTCCAGACCATCCTATCCAAAGAAAAGCAGACAACGGAGAAGCTCAAGCAGGAGCTACAACAGCTCCAAAAGAAAACAGTGGCAGGGAAAAATTTGTCTAAGGTCAAAGAGAATGTATGGACAGACATCACAAAGTCCATAAATGAGATATGGACAATGATCCAAATTATGTTTGAGCAGAACGAGTTGGTCCAGAGAAATAAACAGGCCATTGAAAAGATCAGAGTAGAATTGGGAGATAGACCAACTCCTCAGGCAAATGAGATCATCAAATTCCTAAACTCTAAGACCAAAGAAGAGCTAGAAGAGTTGAATATTGAGGACAAAACAAAGACCATCCTTGAGGTCAAAATATTTTTTACCAAAAGGGGATTAATGCTTCAAATAGAAGAAAAGGTTCAGACCATGGACCTAGGGGTACAAAAATTCTTCAACAAGATCGAGGCTCTCCAGAAGAAATGTCTCCCCAGTCTGAAGCTTATTAATGATAAACTAATGACGCTTCCAGATTACAAAAAGAGATTGTTTGAAGTGTCTAAAGACAGTTCAAAGTTTTCTAGCATACAAGGGAGCATCACCAGCAAAGCATTCCTGGAATATCTTCAGTTGGAAATCATCATCCAACATGAGATTCGATACATATTCCTCACTAAGCCCACATTCGCCAAATATATGGAAATGGACGAAGTGTATCGGAGACTGCTCAAAGTTACTGTGCCTAGTCATATCAAATGGGAGGAACTCTACGATCTTCTCGATTAGAAGATGAGTTGTCAAGGTCCAGTCACCCATCTAGTCAGAAGAGGTTGTGCAGAAAACTCGCCAACGACCTACCCCATAAATCAGCAAGCAATTGCACCAAGTCATTAAGCAGTTTTGATTAGTTAAATTAGTTAGGCTAAAAATAGAATGAGCACGTCCTGATCAGTTATGACAGGAACGTTTGTAATTTGAATTATATATACTTCACCTTTCGAAGTATTGAAGGTAGTTGATCTTTACACCCTGACACTATCAGACTGTAACATTTTTGAAGAGATCTGCCATTAATAAAAAGGAGGCACTTTTACAGTATTCTTGCGTGTATTCACTGGTGAAGTTTATTCTCTAAGTTGAATGTTATTCTTGCTTTGTGATCATATTTTTTTCTGAAACTAATCTTTAAGAGTAACGTATGTTGCAGGATTTATCTTGGATACCCTGTTTCTGACTTTAAAGATTTTGAATGTTTATCTTCTGATGTTTTCAATCAATAAATTCTTAACTGCTTCTTAGTTGAATTTATCTTTCTCATCTTCTCTTCTGTCCATCATTTAAGCTACTAAAAGATCTAGTGAGTATATTATCTCTCCCTGAGAAAGTCTTCTTTATCTTTCTGGTTGTATTTCATACTTATTTAAACATAGACCCCATAGCCCAATGGATGTGTAGACTATCTCAACCAATTTAAAAAACACTTTGACAACAAAATATACCTATCTTTTTACCTAGCCTAACATCTAAGTCAAAAACAAAGATAAATCATATAGAGAGATCCCTCTCTGAAGAGGGAAGGGCTGGATCCCAGCTTTAAAAGTGGTTGGATAAAGTTACCTTTGTAGATTTCTTCTTTTTCAACCTCTAGGAAATTTACCAAGTGCTAACATTGCCCATTTGTCTAATACATACAAGATTACTTGTGGTCTCAAGGGAATATCGTCCCTTCTATTTGGTTTACGAACCCTCTGTCATACATCACATTTCTCATAGTAGTCCTTTGAGTCTCTGTGAATGGTTAGCCACCATAGTCCTACGTGCAATACCTTCTGTGCGGTAGCTTTTACTGCATAATGTACTCTTGTTATTCCCTCGTGGGATTCTGCTAAAATCCTTGTTCTTTCATGTTCTAGCACACACCTTCTCAAGATACTATTTGCCTCCATTTTGTATAAGTGTTATGCAATCAATTGACAGACTGCAACCCTGACTACCAGGTTTTTCTTTTGCGCAGTGTTGAATTTTGTGGTGCAGTCCCTGTACTCAGGTACTGGATGATGTCTGCGAAGTATTCATAGGATATAGGGACTAAAAATAACTACATGTTGGGAAATGTTTCCTCTATATTCGTAGGTTCCTCCCCATTAATGATCCTCGACAGGTGATCTGGTCCTACGTTCAACTTCCCTGGTTTGACTATCTCTTCAAAGTCAAATTTCTGGAACAACAATAACCATCTACAAATTATCCCCCACAACACTGGCTTGTTGATGAGGTATTTGAGAGATAAATGGTATGTAAACATCTTGAAATGTTTCCCCAATAAATAATTCCTAAATTTATGAAGCGCATAGACCATCAATAATCCTTCCCTTTTTGTGGTATTATAATTTTTCTTTGATTCTGACAGTTTTCTGCTAGCAAATGCTATAGGATGGTCGAATTCTCTTGATCCTAGCTGCACTAGTATAGATACAAGTGCTATTGTCAATGAATCTACATGTACATGGAATTTATTTTCCCAATCTGGGAACACTAGTACTAGTTTGGTTACCATCTTCTCTTTCAGGGTGTCCAATCTATGCTGACAATCCTCATTCCACTAGAAATTTATTTCTTTTCTTATAAATTTCTCCATTGGTGTAGTGATTTGTGCATACCCCTTTATAAAATCCATGTAGTATCCTATGTGCCCCAATGTTTCTCTTAATTGGTGGATTTCTTTTTGTGGTGGTAGGTTAATAGTTACTGCAATCTTGGCAAGATCTGCTAGCAAGCCTTGTTTGCATACTATATGGCCCGATAATATCCAAAAAGGTGTTTCGAAGATGCACTTCTTGATATTTAATGATATTTGACATTGCCCACATATTTCTAACATCAGCCTCAACACCCCTACATGGTCTTTCAACAGACTATAGATTGTCCAATCGTCCAGATATACCTTTAGAAACTAGTGGATGAATTCTTTGAATGTAGCTACGACTACTCTGGAAAATATTGTTGGTGCATTCTTCAATCCAAACGACATGACTGTATACTGGTAGGATCCCCATTCCATGTAAAAATTGGTCTTGTATCTATCTTCTGGTGCTATCTTGATATGATGGTATCCTGAGAATCAATCGGTGAATGAATAAGCTTCCTGCCCTCCTACATTCTCCAACACCTCATCTGTGAAAGGAGTAGGGAACGGTTCATGTAGGCACACATCATTCAACTTCCTCAAGTCAACACATATTATTATCCCCCCTTGTTTCTTCTCCTGAAGTACCATCGAGCTTACCCATTCAGATTCCTCTATAGGTTATATGATTTCGACCTCCAACATCCTATCGATATTCTCTTTGACTTTTTTCTTATATATGGGGTTTAATTTGTATGGTCGTTGTCTAATCTGTCCTGCATCACCTCTGAGCAATATCTTCATTTCTCCTAGCTCTCTTTCTATGCCTTTTATTTCTATGAACGTTGTTGGGAACAAGTCATTGTACTTGCGCAGTAACTATGTTATGCTTTCCACTGCTTTTTCATCCCAATAGTCTCCAATACTGGCCATTTTGGGATTCTTAACTGTCTCGATGTTGAATTTATTCACCTTGATCAGTGCAACAATTACTTCTAATTCCAAAGGTGGACCTTCCACCTCTCTTTCTCCTTCAACTTCCTCGATCTCAATATTGCACGGGTCATCTTCATATGGTGCTTCTTCTTGCACGTAGTAGAATGATAGTAGTTCTTTTACTGTCTATCTGTTTTGATGTTGTTATTCTTTCATGAGTCCAACTTTCGGTTCTTTAATGAATATCACCCCTATGATTTTTTTAAGTGTTTCGTCTATGTTGGGGTTTTCATGTTCAAATGTGGAAGTTACTGTAAAGTTATGTTGTAATAATTCCCAGATGGTAGTTCCTCTGCGCAGTTCATGTTTTGTATACCAGTTCACTAGGATTCCCTATAATGTGTGATAAACCTGATGGGGTCAGTCCTCCAATGGTGTCATTTTCCATTGCACTCTACACTTCTCCAAGTGTTATGTAGGTGCCCCCTGCCCATCATATTTCTGCAGCTGGTTGCTTCCTTTTTCTTTACCAAACCTGATGTGCAATAATCACTTACATTGGTACCAGTCTTTAACTGTTTCTTTGTGTGTACCCCACCATATTGTAGGTGGTTCCTTGAGTGTTATATCTAGGACTAAGAGCCTCTGATTTTATAACACTTCATCTTCATACCGTGTTAATAATTCTTCTAGGAAATTCACCCCATGGAAGTTGGGAGGTTCCCTTATCTCCATACCTACCCATCTCACTGCGTGGTCTATTCTTTCGCATCTTCTTATGGAGATTTCATGTAACCACTGCTACCAATTTTCTAAGCCTGTATCTATGTCTGACACACATGAGGTGATGCTTCACCAACTGAGTACCCCATCTGCATTCGGATTCACATAATCTTTATCTCATGTAGTTGTTCTGTACAACTGGTTAATTTCCTCCATATCCAAGAAGGTAGGTTCTACAAACCTTTCCCCTTATGATGGGTCTAATGGTGCAATGAATCTTTATTCTCCTGAATCGAAGGTCATCTTATGAATCTTTAATTTGATTATGGCATGGTTATCAAACACCCAATACAAGCTAAGAAATTCCATATAAGGTGTTGTTCCATCCACTATTTCGATTACTTCGTAGTCGGCTTTAGTCCTTACTCCATCTAGATCTACTATCACTCCTTTTAGTCTTCCAATTGGGAGAAAAATGTGTTGATTTGATAGTTTCAGCTAAACAAGTGAATATCCTAACATGGGTTCTCCCATACATTTCCATATCATTTTAGGTAATACATTTACTTACGATCCTAAATCTAGTATAATATCTCCCATGCTGAAATATCCAATGTTGGCGTTCAGTCTGAATTCCTTGTTTGTTCTTCTTCTTGTATGCAGATGATTAACTATCTTTTGTTCTAATTTTCCTTCTGCTTCTATGCTACATCTCTCTAGCATATTTTGTAATTTTTTAATAGAGGATGGATCATTTAGTAGTCTAACACATGATTGCAAAAAACCCTTAATTGTACTTGCTTGTCCTAGTGGTTGTGTTTCTTCAGTGTGATCTAGGGATGGAGGCATCTCGTACGCTGGTACTTCCTTATTATACTATGCATTTGATGTCTATGCAATGTATGGATTCATGAATTGTTGTCTAGCCTACTTGAATATCTCCTTTTGTTCTGCGCATCAAACTACTTCTTTGGTTCAACATTCTTTTTCACCCATTGTTGTTGTACTAGCTCTTGTCTTACTGCGTCGTTTCCTCTTTTATCTCCTCCCCGTGTAACTATGTTGATGTTTCTTTCTTCATCCCTCGCTTTTTCTAAAATCCAATGAACATTTTTATTGTTTTGATTCCTCTTCTCCTGGATCTTCCCTAATGGTATCATACATTCTTCTGTGTGATGATCTGATGCACGAAAATACTACAGGTCACTGGTGGAAGTGGGCATTCTCTTGCATAGTGTCCTAGTTGTTAAAAATTGTGGCATACCACTTGTACTATACCTCTTCCAAAGCCTCCTCTTCCTCTTCCTCCACCTTTGTAGCCAACTCGATCCCCTTGCGGCACGTTATACTAAAGCACCTGGTTGTATTGTGAGATATTATAGTGTGTTTGCGCAGTATTATATTGCAGTTGTGCAGTGTTATATTGTTATTGTGCAGTGTTATATTATTGTTGTGTAGTGTTGTACATGGATGTTACTTGGTTAAAATGAGTTGTGGCTTTCCCGATCATCATTTTTTCCTACACCCTATATGCATCTGATGTTCTTTCCCTCATGAGGTCCATGGTTCTGCAATATTTTTCATCATGGCCTATTGACTTGCAAAAATTGCAATACGAGCGCTTTGGTACTATATGGTACTTATGAATCATTGGGTAGTGATATAGATCATGAACTTGTTTCTTATATATCTCACACCATATTCCTCCTATTGGCAATGGTTTTGACATTCCTGCTACCATGTATTGCGCCAATGTTGGAGATTCGTTCTTATGGTGTCCGTTTGTCCTACATGTGGTACACCAAACAACTTATCTTTTGTCCTTACCTATGTGCTGGATTAGCTGGAATATTAAGTTCTTCAGATCCTCCTTCATCTCCTCTATGGATGGACCTTTCTTCCGATATTGGTTTTCTTATAGTTGTAGGGCTACCTGTAGAGCCTCTTCCTGCATAAGAGACTTTTGTTGTCGTAGTGGATATTTCAAGTGTGGTAGCAGTGAATTGATAAACATATTCATATGTTTCATATATGTCATGATGTACTTTATTTTTTCTTTCATTCGTTTGAATCTCTGGTCAATATAACATATAGATTCTCCTAGTTTCTGTCTAATCTCGATCATCTCATTCATGTATTGATCCTTTGAACTAGGCTTCTGGAACCCATTTATCAACAACTTCTTGATATCTCCAATCATTATGGTTGTCCCTGGAGGCCTGTTTGCAGCTAAAATCATGTACCAATACAGTGCACTATATCTTAGAATGATAGCTAACTATGCCATTTTAGTTTCCTCATCTTTGATCTATTTTTCTTCCCAGATCTTTTCACAGATAAACAGGTGCTTCTCCGGGTCCTCCGACGCCTCTCCTTTGAATTCTGGTAACCTGATGGTGGGATCATGTCCTGCCATGATGAATGTTGAACTACTACCTCTGCGTGGTGTAGATACTTGGATAATGGTTCCTGAACTGTCTCTCCTAGTTGTTGTTCCTTGTGTAGATGTACTTTCTACTATCTTCCTTCTCCCGAAATTCAGTTGTCTAAATGGTGGTGTCCTTCTTGGTGTATTAGTCACACATGAGTTTATGGGTTCCACACTAACAGTTATATGGATAGGGGTGTTTCCTTCTATTTTCTCTCTTGGACCTCTCATATTCATATCATATGTCACGCATGGGATTTCCTCATTCTTCTCCATAGCCAGGAGATCCTCTACCTCTTATTCATCACTTGCCAAGCCTTCCCTCGCGGCTATGGCTCTCTTATTGATGTTCACCTTATATTGGTAGGGTACTCCACTGCACGTATTTCTAGTTGTTCCCATGATTCAATTGATCTGGTCTTTGTTCATCATAATTAGGTCCAAGGCCTCCTCCTTATTTCTTTTATCCCCTTCTCCCATTATTTCTTCCCCCCTTCCCCCATGCACATAAGGAATTTTAGATGTCCGACTCCATCGTCATTACACCTTTGTTATATATTAATATATTAATGGAAGTATATAATGATATGATGTACCTACCTTGAGGTCCTTTCAATAACTCTTTCTCATGTGTGATGTATGAATTCACTGTATCTACTACAAATTCTGTGATAAATCCCGCAACAATGTTGTCTAACTAGAAATCTACTGCACACGTAAAATTATTATCAACTAGTTGTAAATGCGCAATCTCTTCAAGACTTCATTCTAGCTGTCTGATCTTATTTGTATGATGGTTGTATTTAAATATTTTTATCCACTCCTGCAGTACATGAGGGAAATCACAGAAAAAGACTTCATGCAAGTCATTGAATATGTACTTGTCTATATATTTGTGTGGTGTCAACTTCGAATTTATGTTATCTTTCTACACAAACTCTAGCTTCGGTGTCTTCAAATAGATTTCTATCTCTTCCTTTGTTGGATTCGACAGTCTCAACATTCCCTTTTTAGATTCTCATTTCCTCAGCGATTCATTGCTTGATTCGACATCATTTTGACGCGTATTCCACAAATTTCTCATACTCAGTCCCATTTCCTTCCAAACAACTGGAAACAAAAGCATTTGTTGGTTTGATCTACTCTTTCATGGGATTCTTTATGGTTTATTTTGTTTCTACCTTACCATCCTATATTGACCCTGGTTTAGATTTGATAAGATTCCCAACAAAATTCCTTTAAAACTATCGGCCCCTCTAGTAAACCAGAAGGAAACACAACACACAGAGTGTACTGCGTAGTCTCACCTGAGATAGCTCTACTTGTGGCTATAATACTCATGTGTTTTCAACCTGAGATAGAGTGTAGATCTATGGTTGTGTTTTGTAATCTTTATTCATTAAGTCTAACATCTAGTTATAAGATTCATTATATGCATGCATGTGGAATACCATATCTACTTAGTTACTTCATTCATCTAATGTTCATCAATTAATAAGACGTAAATACACATACATTCATTCACATAACACAATATTACCTTGGTTCACCCCCTCCTAGGATATGTCCACAAAGATCTGGATCTCAATATTGTATTATAGTTCAGAAATATCTCACACCGTGCGTGGTTAACATCTTAGTTCTCCCCATTTTCCATAGGATCCTCTATCAATGTGAGGCTAACTAGATCACACCAGGCTCCTCATCCTGTGGTCTGACCCTCTGGATCAAGTCACTCACTCCTTCCTTATCTCCCTAGATTAATGACTCATATAGTTTTTACCACTCTCTCTCTGTCTCTCTGTGTCTGTCCCTCTCTGCGTGCCCCCCTCTGTCGTCTAGTACTACGTATTTATATCCTTGGCTCACTAGCCATTATAATGCATTACAAAAACCCTAACCATAATGTCGTTAGGTATTCCTTGCATGTGTGCCTCACTTATTTCTCTTACACGTGCTAATTTTCCTCCTTTCATGCTTCTCCTCCAAAAATAGCCTTTCTTCCTGACTTGGCCTGCATCCAACAATTTACAGCAGTATATCTCATAGTGATAGTGTGATAGTGGTTCCACCATTCTACTTATAAACTAGAGAGGTTGGATGGGGAAAGGATAGGTGGTTGTAGCTGGAGAACATAGGGGGTTGTAGCCTCCTTCTGGTTGTAGCTAGAGAATTGGGGAGTTGGAGCTTCCCTCAGGTTGTAGCCTAAGAAACTAGGGGGTTGGATCCTCCTTCCAGTTGTAGTTGGAAAAAAAAGGAAGTTGGTGCTTCCAATGAATGTAATTCTTAAAGACATATAAGAAAATGAATTATGTGGTTTTCTCCCGCTTTGGGTTTCCACGTAAAAACAATGGTGTACTATGTATCTGTATGATTGCTCATTTGTTCATTGTTTATTTACTTGACAACTATTGGATGATAATTCTCCATTGATATAACACTTAAATTTTATGGTTAAAAAGGATCATATTTCTCTATTACTAATTCACCCCCCCTCTCAGTAATACAACATAAGCCTTATTGGTGGAGATGGAAGGTATACTTTTCATCCATCTTATTTCAATATTGGTTGACCCTCTTTCTAACCTTAGTTACATTTCAAACCAAGTTGTTGAGGCACATGTTTTATATAAAATAAAGAATTTGAAGTCATGGTTGGTTCAACTAACTACAGGAACAAAAGGAATGTGACTGAGGTAATAGAAGCATACCAATTCGAGGGTGGACTACGCACCCAAGAAATACTAAATATACTACCATTTGGGTCATATGACATGTTGATCGACATGGAATGGTTGACAACACAAAAGGAAAATTTGGATTGTTTGAACAAGACCTTGGAATGTTAAGATGATAAAATGTGAAGAATATGATAAAGGAAATAAAGGGATCTTACAAGGAATCTAAAAACTTGTTTCAGTAAGGAAAATTCCAACATTGTAGTTGAAGAAGAATTGTAGGAAAGTATGCTCACTATATTCCATCCATGTATTGAATTCATTATAAGGGAATCAATTGAAAATTCAAGATCACCTAGTTCTCTATGAGTACAAATATGTATATCCAAATGAAGTACCATCATTACCTTCCAAGAGGGATATTGATTTTTCCATATATCTTATGCCAAGAGTAGTGCCCATGTCTAAGGTACCTTACAGTATGAGCACACTTGAATTGGTGGAGATGAAAATGAAACTAAAGAACATGTTAGATAAGGGGTATATCTGAATTAGTGTAATCCATGGGGATCACCAACATTTTTTTAAAGAATAAGGATGGTACCCTTAGGTTATGAATTGGTTACAGAAAATTAAATGAAATGACCATAAATATAGATACCCATTTCCTGGGATTGATCATATTTTTGATTAGCTAAGCGGGGCCATAATATTCTCTAAGGTAGAGTTGAGGTCTAGATATCATCAATTCAGAATCAAGAATGAAGGCATCTATAAGACTTACTTCATAACATGTTATGGGAACTATGAGTTTGTGGTGGTTCCTTTTTGGCTTACCAATTCACTAGCCTTGTTTATGTGCCTAATGAATAACACACTCAATAAATATTTAAACACATTTGTGTTGGTTTTTATTGATGACATCCTGATATACTCAAAGACCAAGGAGGAGCATGATGAACATATCAGGTTAGTATTGTAAGTGTTGAGATAACACCAGATGTATCTTGAGTACATTAAATGTGATCTATTCCATACACATCCATTACTTGGGTCATGTAATCTTAGAGGAAGGATTGGCAATAGATATTGGGAAGGTCAAGGAAATCATGAATTGTCCACTCTTGGAAATGTATCTGAAGTGAGATCATTTATGGGATTGGTTAGATATTATAGGATTTCTACTCAATGGTTTTCAAGAATTGGCCATCCAATCACTTCCTTACAAAGTAAAGGAGTAAAATTCACATGATTAGTGGACTATGAAGCAAGCTTCCAACATCTAAAGCATCTTCTAATGAATCCACATGTATTAAAGATTGAGGATCTAGATAAGAATTTCCTGGTGTGTGCAAATGCTTGCAAGGAAGGACTTGGTGGATTCCTCATGCAATAAGGGCTTGTAATTAATTCTGAGTCCAGGAAAATAAATGAGCATGATTAGAATTATGGTATTCATGACTTGGAACTCACAACCATTTTGCATGCCTTAAATATGTGGAGGCACTATTTTCTTGGAATAAGTTTTGTATTAATGGCAGACCATATCATGTTGAAGTACTTATTTGATTAGTGACATTTAAATTCCAGACAATCCAAGTTAATGGCTCTCATTAGTGAGTTTGATTTTGAAATCAGACACATGAAAGGATAATAAAAAAGAGTGGAAAACACACTCAGTTGGATCATGCAAACAATACACCTAGAAAAATCTAGTGTATGTGATTATGATCTAAAGCATAGGATTATAAATGTTATACAGAGAAATGAAAATTTCAAGCTAATAAAGGAAATTATAGAGAAAGAGCCAAGAGGGCCGAAGTGTGAAGAATATAATCTCACTGAAGATATACTACTTATGTACAATAATAGGGTTTACATATCTGAATAAATTTAATCGAGAGAGCTTATAGTGAATGAGTTTCAAAAGAAACCTTATGTAGGTCACCTAGGGTATCAAAAATTTATAACAACTGTAAGAAAGTTGTATTATTGGCCCAAAATGAAGAAGTAGATTGCAGAATACGTTTGCAAATGCCTAGAATGCTATTAGGTGAAGGTAGAGCATAGGCATCTAGCGGGGCTATTGCAACCTTTACAAATTCCAAAATGGAAGTGGGAAGTCATCTCTATGGATTTCATCACTGGACTTCCATAGAAAATAAAGAAACTTGATGCTATCATGGTGGTGGTAGATAATTTGATCAAGGTGGCTCACTTTATTCCAATTAAATCTACTTACAAAGAAATTGATATTGCAAATATTTTCATGAAAGATATTTTCAGATTGCATGGTATGCCCAAGACAATCATTTCAAATTGATATGATAAGTTTACATCAAAGTTTTGAAAAGTTTATTTGCAAGTTTTGGGATGCAATCATATTTTAGCATTGGTTATCATCCTTAGACAGATGAGAAAATTGCGAGGGAAAAAAAGTGTTGGAATACATGTTGTGAATGTATGTTATGAACCATCCCAAGAAGTGGGAAGAATACCTATCCCTGGTAGAGTTTGGTTATAACAATGGCTATTAGGAGTCATTGAAAATGAGTACCTTTGAGGCCTTATGGTAGGAAATAGAATATCCCCATCACCTGAGATAATCCAATGGATATTATTACACTTGGATTGAACATGCTAAAGGAAATGGAACATGATGTGGTCAAGATCAATCCGAATTTGAAAGTGGCTCAGGATAGAAAAAAGGGCTAGGATGAAAGGAAACTAAATCATAAGGAGTTCAAAGTGGGAGACCATGTTTATCTCATAGTTAAGCCTAAGAGAATTTATCTAAGAATGGGAACGTGTGATAATTTATCACCCCACTATTGTGGACCATTTGAAGTCCTCAAGAGAGTGGGACCCATGGCATAGAGGCTTGCCTTAGCTCCTATGTTTAAAGAACAAAATGTTTTCCATGTATCATTGAATAAAAATTATATCCATGACTCTAATCATATTATTTATTGGGTTGTGATTAAGGTGGAATCAGAAAGATAATTCCAGCCAGAGCCTTAGAGAATCCTAGATAGGAAAGAGAAATTTCTATGGAACCAAGCCATTACGAAGGTCAAGGTTTAGTTGAGGCAATTTGGAGTAGATGAGGCCACATGGGACCTACCTCAAAGCATCCTAGATAGGAAAGAGACATTTATATGGAACCAAGCCATTAAGCAGGTCAAGGTGCAGTCTAGGAAATTTGGAGTAGATGAGGCCACATGGGAACTAGATGATGTCATGCAAATGACATACACATTTTTTTTATGGTATAAAGTTGTTTATGCGATGGTAAAACATTGAGGCTGGTATTTCCTTTTAAGTGGAATGGGAATGCAACACCTCATTTCCCCCATTCTGTATTTATAATTATCAATTAATGTCACCATGAGTATGGCTAGGATGCTTGTCCATTTCAAGGCTAGAATGGACCTTTTTAAACAATGTACATGCACACAAACACACACACACACACACACACACACACACACACACACACACACACACATATATAGATACACACACACACACACACACACACACACACATATATAGATACACACACACACACACACACACACACATATATATTTTTGTGTGTGTATGTATATTGTTATAGCCTTAATTTCGACCCTACAAGCCATAAGGGGAGCTAGTAGAAGTTGAAGGCCAAAGCACATGTCTTGCTTGAGATTTGGGGCCTTTTTTAGGGTCATCACATGACTTATATTAGACAATACACAGTGATCATCACATGTCATCTATAGTGAAACAAATGATGATCTATATAAACTTCTATAGTCATGGAGTTACAAAGAGGTAAGTGATGGGTGAGTTGTATCTTCATTCCATGAGCCTAGGAACTCACACCATTTGATTTTCTATTGGGTTATAGAAGATATAGAAGATATCCCAATCCTATTCTAAGGATCTATACATGAAATGAAAATCTTGAGAAAGAGGAGGAATAATCATTTGCATAGTTATGTTTTCCATTTGCAAAGGTGGTTTTCCTATTCATAACAACCAGAATCATATTTCCTAGCATGATCAAGAAGTTAAGGAGCAAGGAGCCAAAGGGGAATTGCATCAAGCATGATCAAGAAGTTAAGGAGCAAGGAGCCAAAGGGGAATTGCATCAACATCTAAGGTATGAATTTGATGTAATTTCTTTATGTTAATGAATATATCATTTATTTTCCCCCTTGAACATGTTTTATCTCCCTTTACAAATGTTTCAATCCAGTTCATTTTGTTATACATCATATTAGAATCAAGATAGTTCTAGGGTTCTAACACCAAGTAGAGAGTTAGAAAGACAGTGTTTGTCTTTTGGGTGAAGGAAGCATGTTGTGGACATTGGATCTAGAAATTCATATATGCATCAACTGTGATATAGGAAAGACAACCTACAATGAAAGATATATTATCTCTACCACTCCTTAGGTTAGTAGTGAATCCATTTGCTTGAATTTAGGGAAACCATAGAAGTCTAGGCCCACTATTTGTCTAGGATCAATAGGTAGGTGTTGGGACAGGATATTGGGACCATATTTGGGAACTTCATAGCACGTGGAAAGGAAGGAGAGACAATTGGTGCACTTTCAGGGATCAACACATGCAAAAGAAGGAATACCATTGGAATCCATTAGGAATTTTGGGTCCATTCATACATGATAATCCCTATTGTGAATATATAAATATGTAAGGTTTTTGGGATAGATAGTAGGAAATGCATGAAGACAAAATAGGAAATGAAGTAAGTAGCGAAAAGCAATGGAGAGATAGGAGAACAACAATGGAATTTTGTATAAGACATACTGTATGAGCGGAGTGCCCATATTTTGTAATGGATGTTCTGAATAATATAATAAGAGGTTGTTTGTTGTGGGAGTATCCCATCTTGGGTGAACCACATTAATCATGGTGTCTATTTGTTCTGATGTGGTTGTTGTTTGATTTATTTCCCACATATTATGTATGTTCTTTTATTATGGATATGTTACATGTTAATTTGTTTCTGCGCACATGATATAATCTTGAATAAATGCTAAGTTAGAATGGTTATAAGGATTTCCTCCCATCCCTTCAACACTACAGAAACCTGGTTCCTACAGTTTCCATCTCGGGTGAGACTTCACCTTCTTGTAGGTGATGCCAAAAGGGATGATATCTGAGGGTTTTGTTGGTGAATTCATGTTGAACCTTGGGTCTTCCCACTTTCTGCTAGAAAATGGTTTCATTTCTAGGACTGGTATCTACGACTGAGGGGAATGTGGAGGCTGAATAAGGAAGAGATGGGATGGTGGTTAGAGGAAAAGGAGTGTGAGTTTTATAGAGATCAGAATGAGAACTTGAAAATAAACTCATAGAAGAGGATACATAGGTATGTATATATAGACTAACATGAGATTTTATTTGATTATTTCTCGATAGTTTTGGCTAAGTGGTTACAAAGGTTAGATGAAAAGAACAAAACATTTCACACTATTTTTCTGATGAGTTGGACCCCTGATTTGATTCAACAATTTAGTACCATAAGTAATCAAACCTCATGTGCACTCAATTTTTGGTTGGATAGTGTATTGGGGGGTTATATTACTGCATTTCCTTAGATCATGCCCAGTCATATAATGTTTCTGAAAGAGATTTATTTAAATATGCACATGGAATATATTTTAAATCACTGTCTACTTGGGTCAAGATGTTGATGTGTGATAAATGGATTATGAAGTTGGAATTTAATCACCCTAGTAGCTAGGAGCCTTCATGTACAGAGGGATGTGGGATGACTAGGGGATGATATGAGAGTATCAATAAGAGGGATACATGAAAGAATAAATAAGGAATGGATGGAATGAGAATGTAGGGAAAGGAGAAAGGTGTGGCAAAAGAAGAGATTGGACTGTTGCATAGTGGAAAAATATTTCGGTACAGTAGTAAGAGGACCGTGGATGATAGAGAAGGGAATCAAAACGAGTTTGAAGAAATCAACATAGTGCTATAGATCGAATGAATACCACAAACAAAAATAAAGGAGGAGGAAAAGGACCTATAACTTAGCCCAACAGAAGGAGATATGTTAAGAACCAAATACCAATATAGCATAGATAAAACTCAAAATAAGTACTCAATGCCTTGAAAAAGAGAGAAATTCATATAATAAGCCTCTTCGAGGGGTGTTGCACCTCTTTCGTCACCTTAGTGAGAAAATAGAGGTGCTTGTAAGATTAGTTGGTTTTACTAAGCATGACAACTGCAAGGAAAAGGGTTAGAAAAAGAAATATAAAACAATAACTAAGAATTAAACTAAGAAATAAAACAACAACTAAATTTATAAACATAGGGACATAAGGACACAAGAAACAATGAGACCCGTGTCACCAATGATAAGGATGATATTGGTGAAAGAAAACACCGAGAAGCAAGGGGACTATGCGTCCATTCTTCCTCCAAGGGAGGGCTCTTGGACCCCCACAAATAAGCTCTTCTTACAACTTTGAAAATAAAAATGAAAATGGTGAAAGAACTATTTGCTAATCCACTCAAGGGGTGAGATGGATTTCCCAAAGAAATGATGCAAGTATACTCTTGGCAAGGATAGAAGAGTCCTCAAGAGAATAATGGCAACATAACTTTGCTATGAAATTCCTTGAAAAATGAAGTGTATCCATGGCCTTTTTATAGCATTCCTTTAGGTTATTGTCCAACTAGTTTGTAGTGTGTAAAGAGGCTAATTAGGGCATTTCTAGGTCTTTGACCAGCTACCCAGTCGAATCAAGTCTAGATTTGAGTGTCAAATCAACTTGAAAGATGAACCATAAGTGGGTGGGAGGCCGACCACTCTCATAAATGTGTCGTTTCTCAGGTGCGTGGATTTTTGCGACAACAGTCGTGCATCGTGTGCATGTGCGCGAATCTTGTGTTTTTGTTTCGCACATGTGCATGCGCGCCCAGTGTCTTCATAGTGCCCTTTAATATTTTCACTAGTTGTATAGTTTTGATCCTTTGTGAAGGATTTTGTGTTAATTGAGGTCCATGGATGACCTCTAACTGTTTGAAGATGCTGAATTCTTGTAACTATTTGCGGACAAAATTTTAGTGATAACAGATGCCCCCTGATGGATGAGCTTAGGAGCATACATATAGCCAAAATCCATCAATGTTTCTTCTACTGAGAGTGTTGTTGTAAGAGAGAGTAATAGTGGGATTGTCAAGAGTGCCCCGTTGGAGGGAGAAGGGAACCTGTAGAACCCAACCTTCCATAAGGTGTGTAAAATAAATAAATTGCGTACAAACGAGGTGGGCATGCCCCATGCTCATGTCATGTAACTCAAAAAGAGGAATGAAGTGTTGATGTAGACAACTGCAGTGCCCTCGGGGGTGGTTGTGATAAAGGTAGAAGACAATTCTATGGGGGAACATACTCTAAATAGTAGGCAGTGACATATGTAAGAAGTATTCCGGATTTTGTAGGCATTGACAACCTAGCCAAGTTCAGAGGTCTTCGGCAAGTATAAGAACTAACTGCAATAGTCACAAAGTAAGACCCACCGTAACATGAGAAAGTGTTGACGTCGAATGTTATGGGGGTCAACAACAGTAGGGAGAAATTTTGTTTCTCTCTGTGCCTTCCGAGATCTCTCATTGGATGGGTAATGAGAATCAAGATACTATCTCCCTTCTGGAAAACTGTGCTGATGTCGACAAAAGGGGGACGCGACTCCCAGAAGAAAATGGCTTCATGAAATCTACTAGATGAGCTTAGGAATTTGGAAGAGGTACATGGTCGAAGTCAAGATGTATGGAGACTCAAGACTGCCCTTGGTTGGAGGTATATGTGAAATAAAAGTGGTCACAACCGTTCAACAAGGTTGAGTGTCAGGGGGACAACAAGACAGGGGATAAGTTGTGCCAGAGGTGAGACAAAGTGAATAAACTCAGAGGGTAGAGGTAAGTGGCCTGTGGGGTACTCTGAAGATATGGACGATGTCATCAAGGGTAGATGATAAGTAGTGCCCCAACCAAGGGTGACATGGGTTGCGTTGGCCAAAAAAGGGAAGAAGGTCACCAAAGGTAATGTAACTGCTGGAAACAGAGGCATTTGTACAATAAATAAAGAATAATTGGGATAAGTGTACAAATACAGAAATGGGTGCCCCAATGTGATATGGTTGGCCCAGGTAGGGCACAATTTTCTCAGAGAACTGGTGGAGGGTGGGGGCCCCATGGGTGGGTTTCTGTATGAGGTAAGTGAAATGAAGGGAAATTTGTAGATGGGCAAACTAATTGTGGATGAAATGGAGGGCTCATGATACTGCGGGGGTGCAGTCAAAAAATAGAACCGTGAAGAGATAATCTGGGAGTCCATTTGGGAAAGTTAGCAAAATGAGGAGAAGGAGTATGTGGCTGATTCGCCACATGATGTAAGACTATCGAGACTCCCATCCCTAAAGGGTTTTGAAAAACAACATGAGTGTCAAAGGCACAAAAGGGTTCTATGAATGGGTCAACTAATGTGGGTAAGAGTGATACCAGGTGACAGTACCAAAGATGCAAATGGAGGTGTTGGTACTATAGATCCAGAAATGGGGATCCTAGAGGCAAATGTCAGAGGGTGTGACTGGAGATGCAAGTAAGATTCAGAGGGAATGACTACATGCCAGTACTGAGTATATACCTGAAGGGGTTGCATTGATGTATGATGAACAAGTACCTGCACACATGAAAACCAAATACCTGACGTGAACAATATCTGAAGAGAATCGAACATATGAACATTTATTTGATAATTTTGAATATACTCATGCGTACTTGGTCAGGGTATGAAAAAATGGTGTCCCAGGGGCTCATGATGAAAAGAAGCCTAGGGACTGTCGTGATGTAGATGATGGGATGTTGATCCCATGGATGAAGACAGATCAAAAAATGGACACCTGGGGCTCCCGAAATGGTGAGTGGAAGTTTGGCGAAAAGGCCGATATATAGCTATAGGGCCCACATTGCCACCTCATTTGTACTTGCTGCTATAGTGACTAGATGAGAAGTATTCAAAGGAGATTTGGAGATTTGGGGAGGACGAGGCATCTGATTGAGGATCAGCGAGCTTTAGGTTAGTGGTCTGATCATCCTGCATAGAATTAGGGTTTCCTTTTTTAGGCAGGGGTTGTACGGAGGGCCGTACAGGGGGTTTTATGGGTGTGGGCCCCCATGTGCGTGGGAGATCCAGAAGTAGACGTGCACAAGTGTGCACCTGCCCACCGGATAAGTGGGCATGGGGGCGCTTGTAAGGGGGACAAGGGAGTGCACTATGTGCGCGCCTATTGGCTGCACAATTGCGCATGTGTGCGCTGTTGTGTATTGGATAGGCATGCTTTAAGGCACGACTGTATGTTGAACAGGAACACACCTGTGCGCACCTAAAGGATAGACAGGCATGCCTGAGAGCACGCCTATGTATTGAATAGGAACGCATACGTGCGCACCTGTGGAGTGAATAGGCGCACACATGTGCGTGCCTGTGGGTTAAATAGCCGCACGTTGGAGGCAAGGTTGACGGGTGTAAAACTTGTTCTTTTAATGTTGTTTATCATCCATTTGGCCGACGTAGGACTGTTTAATATGGTTGTAGGCGATCATTGTACATGATGCCAGTTGGTTGGTGAGAGCGATATTGGTCCCAACTAAGAGATGTCATGGCTATTGAGGAGCCGGGGGTACATGCGACTTTGGCAGCCTGTGGGTTGCTAAAGTTCTTTGAGTTCCCGTTGATACGGGCGTAGGAGTATCTCCTGCAGTTCCTTATCTGAATGTGGAGTCTGGAACTACATTGTTTCATAGTGCGGGGAGAGCAGATTGCCTTCCCTGCGGTGGAGGATGTGTACTTTTTGACTGGGCTCCCATTTCGGGGAACGCCTCTACCAGTGGAGCTGGTGCTACTGAGGGATGTGTTTCTAGCGACAGTTGGTTGGAGGTACTATTCGGGGGTGAACTTTATGTCTGGCATTGTCGTGAGAATTGGGGCGATGGATGCCCTAGCACATCACTGTATAGCAACGATGATAGTGAGAGTTTATGGGTCTCTGGCGACACAGTAGATCAGTGATGGTTAGCTGTGTGTGATGGAGAGGGTGTTGGATGGTGAGCACTTCACCTGGGGGCTGACGCTGCATGCCAGGATGGTAGGGCATCTAGACCACTGTCGGTCCACTAATATAGGAGAGTTTGTCTTTACGTCCATCCTAGTGGCTTGGTTTCTGGAGAGGGTTCCTATGTTGCACCCTAGGATTTTATTGGGTGCACCTAGGGTGTGAGAGCCGTGACTAAAGCAGTGGTCGACTGTTTTTCTTCACCACGGTGGTGGCGAGGGTAGACACTTATTTACTGCTGAGGTGGCGCAGGTGTGGCGGTTGATGTCGCAGGTGATATTGAAGTTCCCCTATGTTGGGGTTGACTTCCTGGAGGATCTGGACATGGTGTTACCTCTAGGGGAGGTGTTTGACCATCAAGGTATGTTGATGAGTTGTTTATATATGTTTCTTGAGATAACATGACATGTGTATATGATATAGATGCTGATACTATTTGTTGCTTGTTTGTATGTGCAGATGTGACACCTCGTGGGTGCGAGGTGGAGTTGAGGAGAGCACTGGCTCGTCAGGAGTCGAAGAGACTACTATGGGAAGGACCATGGGTTGGAGAGAGGCGTCGGCATGAGGACACCGAGGTGAGACCAGCTGATCCAGAGAGACCAACGAGGAGACATCGGTTTGATGACCTTGGTGCCAGGCCATCACATGCTCCTCCGGTGGATGCCGAAGTCGATTTTGAGGACATATGTCGTTGCCTGGAGGCGGTGCTACAGGGCATGTCTGAGGGAATGTGGTCTCATATCCAGGATGAGGGCATCCTAGAGCAGTGTGTGGGGATTCCTCCGCCATGGTGGGCCGTGGTACGACGGGAAACAATAGCAGGTGCTGCAATGACCAGACAACTACCTCCGGGGTAGGAGGGACTAGTAGTGGGTGGGGGACCACCTCCTAAGGGAGGGGTAGGAGGTGGTTCTCTAGAGGCACCTTGAGTGGTGTTCTATGTATTGTTGTATTTTTGTATATAGGCTGGTGAGCCCATTTTGTATTGAGGTGCTTCACTAGCCTACGGATACTTGTATTTTTGTATGTAAGAATTTGGATGGCACTGTGGACCATTTTATATATACATGAATATACATTTTGAGATCTATGTGGTGTTTACATTTGTTTTGTTAAATGTGTTGATGATTTATAATCTATATATGCTGTGACAGTTTGTTGATGTGTTTTATGTATGTGTAGAGGTAGCTTGATGTGATAGATGCCAGTCTAACACAATATTAGCTAGGTTATCTGTAATTTGATTCAATTGTCTTGGAATATTTGTAAATGTAATGGAATCAAAATGTCGAGATAAAAGTCTAACCTACATGTATTTGCGAAAGAGGCAAGGATCACGTACGCAATACACATTGTTGAGATGGAGAACGACTAGTTCAGAGTCGAGAAAGACGCTAAGGTGACAAATATGATGATGTTGGGCATCATCCAGGAGGCCAATGATGACAGTATATTCAGATTGGTTATTGGTTGCTGAACCCAAACATATGCCACTCGAATGGATCATTTCATGTGAGGGGGTGTAGAGATCCCAAGCGGCCGAAGCAAGATTTTGTGTCCAACGGCTAGCGCCATCGACGTAACCGATGTGGTAGGCCAGTGGAGGAAGCATCTGTCAATAGCACAAATGATAGTTTAGATGCGAGGGATGGAAAAGAAGATTAAAAGCACTATAAAAGAAATGACCTAAAGTAGAATGACTACGTTTAAGCATAAAATTTCTTTAAGTATAACCCGTTGACGGGTTCTTTGATAGAGAGGCCTTCCGAAGAGGCTAGGAAGTATGCACCTTTAGTGAGGCAATGTTGGATAATGTATGGGCCATGCCATAGTGACTCAAATTTTCCATGGCCAAAGGTATCATGAGCGATATCGTAAGAAAGGAGGAGGTCGCCTTCGCGAAATGAGCGAAGGTTGACATGTCGATCAAAGGTATCCTTTGATCATTTTTTAGCTACCTCATTGTTCTGTAATGAAGATCGACGATCTTCATCCAAGGACTCTAAGTTCAGCAAGCATTGCTCCATTGGAGCAGTGTCGGGTAATAGCTCAATTGCGGTGCGTAAGGTGGGAAGTTCGCACTCGATGGGAAGAGTGGCCTCAACCCCATGGACTAGATGAAATGGTGTGAAACCAGTAGCTATTTTCACAGTCGTGCGGTAAGTCCATAGCGTAGAAAATAACATATGATGCCAATTGATCTTATGTTTATTAACCGTGCGCTGTAACATGGTCTTGAGGACCTTGTTAACTACTTCGACCTATCCGTTATACTGAGGGTAATATGGTGAGGAAAACTCGTGGGAGAACCCTAACCGAGATGAGAGTTCGACGAAAATCTCATTCTCGAAGTGCTTCCCGTGATCGAAAACAAGTTGGAGTGGTACTCCAAAGTGAGATATGACGTGGTTAAAGAAAAAACGCACTGCGGTGTCAGTGGTATTGCTGAAGGTGGGCATAGCTTCAACCCATTTGGTAAAGTAATCGACTGCGACAACAATGTATTTATGTCCATTGCTGGAGGGGGGATTACAAGTCATGAAGTCAATGCCCCATTTACAAAAAGGGCCAGTAGTGATGACTAGATGGAGAAGAGCAGGTGGTTCTCAAGCTTTGTTGGCATAAAGCTGACACTTCTCGCATCGTTTCACGGTGTGAATGAAATCGTGAAACAAGGTAGGCCAAAAGTAACCTGCTCGGATAATATTCTGAGTAGTAGATATTCTTGAAAGATGGCCCCCACATGCATCGTTATGGCATTTGTTCAAGACTCTATTGGCCTCGTCAATGGTTAAGCATCGACGAAGAATGGTGTTGACCCCTCACCGGTATAAGATGTCTCTGATGAGGAGGTGGCGGGGGGCTTGGTGACGAATACGACGACGATCATCTCGTGAAAGGTGGTTACCAAACTTTTGAGTTCGGAGGTAGATGAGGAGGTCGTTGTACCAAGGATCATCCGAAGTGATGTAAAAGAGGTGTTCGTTGGGAAAGTCGGTATTGACGAGGGAATTGGTTGTGTCAGAGGGGAGGGTCATGATAAGTTCGGCGAGAATGAGGGATTTATTTCTCTTGGGTGTTGAGAATTCAAGATCGTACTCCTGAAGGATAACGATCCATTGAGCAAATTTATCATTAATTTGTTGATGATTGAGAAAGTATTGCATAGGGTTGGAATCTTCTACAACCTTAGTTGTGCAAAGAAAAATGTAGTGACGTAGTTTCTGGACTGTGAGGATGACTACAAGAGCTAGTTTCTCTTCGTGTTTATACTTCAAGGGTGGCCCTAAGAGGTTTTTACTAACATAATAAATGACATGCTCATGATTGTCATCACCTAGATGAACGAGAACTCTTGCTACTGAAACAGCTTATGCTGATACGTAGAGGATGTAGTCGTGATTGTAGTCAGGTGCACTAATTAAAGGGGCGTTGGAGAGCACCAGTTTAATATCGTCAAATGACTATTGGGAATGTTCATCCCAGTGAAATGGGATGTCGTGATGTAGTAAGCGAAGGAAACCATGTGCGTGAATGGCGTAGTCTGGTACAAATCGTCGTAGAAAGTTAGCCTTGCCTTGTAGGCTTTGAAGTTGACGTAAATTTCAGGGAGGTGGAATTTCAGTGATAGCCTGGACTTTGAGGGGGTCCATGGTAATACCTCTTTGGGAAATGATGAAGCTAAGGAGGTGCCCTGCGGTGACGTAGAATACACACTTGAGGGGATTCAAGCGGATGTTGTACTAATGACACCGTTGGAAGATGATTCATAAATCATCAAGATGTTGGGTGCATTTCTTGGATCGAGCGGTGAGGTCATCCAAGTATGCGAGGATGATATGAGCCAGATCGTAAAAAATGTATGTCATCGCCCATTGGAAAGTTGCACCAGCATTCTTTAAGCCAAAAGGCATGACACAATATGCAAAAGTACCCTAAGGGGTAGTGAATTCGGTTTTGTACTGATCGGCTGGGTGAATTTGAATTTTATTATAACTAGAGAAAACATCCATGAAGGATAGAGCCTCGTGGCTTGCATAGTTGTCGATAATTTGATCGATGAAAGGCGTTGGAAAGTTGTCTTTGGGACATGCATGATTGAGATCGTGAAAGTTCGTGCAGACATGGATAGTGCCCTATTTTTTGTTAAGGGGTACAGGGTTGGAAACCCATGAGGTATAGGCGATGGGGTAGATGAACCCAACTGTGCTTAATTTGTCAATTTCAGATTTGATGGTCGCTGCTTTGGATGGGTGTAGCGGTCATTATTTTTGACGAATTGGTGTAATGTTGGGCCAGGCGTCGATGCGATTTTCGATGATAGAGGGATCAAGGCCAGGCATTTCTATGTATGACCAGGAAACAATATCCTCATATTCCTGGAAGAGGGCTTTATAGGCAGTGATTTCTTGAGGAGTGCAAGCGGCTCCAATGGTGATTTCCTTGACGATGCCATTTTTGATGGAAATGTCGATTTTAATGGTCAGGGAAATGTTGGCCATGTTACCTTCTTCAAAAGCATCAGGGGCAAGAATGGGGTTTTTGAACTAGTTGATAGGCCATGATGGGATAAAATCCTTGGTTTCGACCGCGTATATGGGGTGTTGGTTAGGAGGTGTGGAGGCTTCCTGTGGAAAGAAGAGTGCACGGTGGTGTAGCGCATCCCATGGGTAGTCGGGGTTGTTTAACTCTTCTAGTATTTCCTCGTCACAGTGGAATTGGCGGGAATACAAGGGGTCATAAAGAGTTATATCGGTGACTGTTGTCGTGTGACTGCCCCCTGTGGATGAAGAAGTAGGGGGCATGACGCGAGGAAATTGCGAGGGTTCGCTTGACATAAACCAAATGTCGAAGTACTGAGGAGTACCTATGGTAGTTGGGTGAAAAGTTTCCATAGGGAAATGAGCAGGAGAGTTGGGGGGATTGGGGGGTGAATCCTCAAATAAGTCATCTAAGAACCATGGCGGCATTGGAAGGGTATCGAGTTCAGGGGAAATGACATGAAGAACCTCTAGTGACGAGGTAAAGTCAACTATCGATTATGTGGGTCTATGAAGCAGGGTCAATTGGCATTGCCTGTATTCAATGATCATAGGACACTGATATGTAAAATGATCTAATGATTCACATAGAGAGAAAGGGCATCTCATACGTTCATTGACTGAAGTTGTGACATAATGGATGTCAGTGATTATTGGTAAGGATGATGTAGCTGGACTGGGTTCGCTCTGGAAGCTTTGGCGTACTGCGGCTAATGTTTGTCAAAAGAATGGAAATGTTGGGCAATGGTGGGTATAATGGCCATATTCTGAACATATAGCACAAGCAAATTTGGTTCGCAACCCTTTACTTCTTGAATTGGGGGTGGTAGTGGTAGTACTAGCTATAGTGGCGAGTGTTGATGGAGTTTGATTGAGTGGAATCAAATTCCATAACTCTGGTAGAGATGGGCAGTTGTTGGTTTGGTGTCCATCTTTCTCACATAGCGTGCAAGAGGGTTGGACGCATGGGGGAAGCAGAGATGTGGGCTCCTTCTTCTTTCTCCTGCCCGTAGCTGTGGCAGGGGGGGTAGTGAGTGGGGGTGTAGAGGGTATGGTGGGAGTAAGTATGGGAATCGACATTGGGATTCCTTTTGTTTGGGGGGGAAGGGATGGTCGAGGGACCATCTCTGGTGGATGTAAATACTAAAATGGAATTGGTAACACCATATTAGGGAGGGTAAGCATTGCGGATACCTGGAAAGCTTCGATGCCAGGTGGAGGGTAAAAGAAGGGGATTTGAGTGATGGCTTGGGGAACTGTCTCCCAAACTAGGATATGACCTTGGGGAGAGGTGACATCATGGACTGATGGGGTCGACGAGTGCGCAAGAGGCTAACGAGGGGGAATTTTTGTGACTAGTGGGACATCATATATGATAGAATCCTCCCTAGGAGGAAGGGTATCCTTTGTGTTAGTTCCATTAGATGATATGACGCATACTTGATTGGAAGGATGAAGGAGTGGTGGTGCTCCATGGTAAGTTCCTAACAATGATGGATCTTTGAAAATTCCAGGACCCATTTCGACGAGTGGGTATGCGTCATGATTCGTGTGGATGAGAGGAAGAATGTTATCGATGTTGGCAGATGGGTTAGGATCGTAATGTGAGACTTGGTCAATGGTAACGATATTCCCATTGTGGGGGAACATCATTGTTTGAAAGACGGAAGAGGCAACTGCCTTCATAACATACATGTAGCTACAACCAAACATGATATTATAATCGAGTGGGGCATCGATGTAAGTTTTAAACTTGCGAAGTAAAGAAATGCATATATATTCTTAAGCAATACAGAAATTAATCAATGGCTCATACACAGAATACACAGAGATCTTTACCGGAAACCCTCAACCGGGAAAACCTTTCTTTTTCATTATATCAAATTTCACAATTCGCCATACAATATATACAATGTTTTTAGGTATTCTGTAGATACCAAAACCCTAATCCCTTAATCCGGGATTAATTTACAAATCAGCTAAAAATAGCAAAATCCGCTAAAAATAGCAAAATCCGCTAAAAATAGCAAAAAACCGCCCAAAAAAAACCTTGTGTGTGTGGGTGCGTCAAATACGACGACTGCGTCTGAGGATCCTAGGTGAAGGGATCGTCAGACGCAGTCGTCGTATCTGACGCACCCACACACACACACATGCAAAGAATATAACACATACCCAACATTCTCCCACTTGTTGTTTTCTTTGCATCCAGGGGTCCAGGGGATTATATAGTCAACAATCCAGGGTAGCAATGCCCATTGTTACTCTACACCAAGAAAAAAAAATTGTGCTCACAGACTTTGTCAATGAATCTGCAACATTCTTCAAAGTGTCAACCTTTTCCAGCAACACCTTCTTTTCCACAACCATGTCTCTCACAAAGTGATACTGAACATCAATATGCTTTGTCTTCGAATGATACGCTGGGTTCTTTGCCAGGAATATTGCACTCTGACTGTCACAGTGCTTGTTGTACCAACCCAATACCTGAACACAATCTTTGTAACCATACTGCTTCCTTGCTTGCATGAGTGGCTGCCATGTATTCAACTTCTGTAGTTGAGAGTGCCACTACAGCCTGTCTTTTGCTCATCCAATTGATTTCTCCTACAAATAGGTTAAATACATACCCACTTGTAGATCTTCTGCGATCCAAATATCCAGCCCAATCTGCATCAACAAAGCCATGTATGTCCACCACTCGTTCCAATCCCGGCCTGCCTTGGTAGCACAATCCATAACTGGTGGTGCCACGAAGATACCTGAAGACCCTCTTTACTGCTGTCCAATGCTCCTTCCCAGGTTTT
>ML782969.1:647650-658642 GCA_009831015.1 Picea engelmannii
CGGAAACCCTCAACCGAGAAAACCTTTCTTTTTCATTATATTGAATTTCACCATTCGCCATACAATATATACAATGTGTGTGTGGGTGCGTCAGACGCAGTCGGCGTATCTGACGCACCCACACACACACACATGCAAAGAATATAACACATACCCAACAATAGATAACTTCAATGTCTATGACAATAGTCTTTCCCCCGAGTTCTACGGGGACATTTTGGAAGAGCCCTTCAGGATATGATGGTCATCCATCATAAGCTTGTAAGGTAATGGTAGAGGGTATGAGTTTGGGGGAACCAAGTTTCTACCATACATATTTCGACATAATGCATGTATATGCACCTTCAGCGATGATACACCGATGAAATGTGATGTTCTGTATTTTTACTGGGATTTGAAAAGCGATCAAGGCGGGAAGGCGGGGTTCTCCACTGTCGAGATTGAATGTAATGAGTCGTGTATCTGCGGGGTCGACTACCCCCAAGGAAGAAAGTAATGATTTCCACTGAGTGGGAAAAGTCTGAAGGACTTCTAAGACTGACATGGCAGTTGGGGATTGTGATAAGTCATCAACCAAACTGTAATTATGAGCAACCCTAGCCTGTGGGTTGTGGACATTCCTGCGTAATGGGAAGCGAGGGATGCGAAGAGGTGGCTCTGTGTTAGGGTGAGGGATCACCAATGGGGGTCCCATCGGGGCAGGGTTTGTCTCTGGAGGGATGGGGGGAGACTCAACAGGTGCATGATACTGACGATTACATGTTTACAGAAGGATGCCTTCTTCACTAGTGAGGAGGATCATGCGATCTGCTGGATTGTTTGGGTTGAGGTACTGTCCCACCTAAGGTGGGGGAGGCTATGTGTCATGTTGGGTGTTTATCACACCTTGGTGTGGAATAGGATTCTGCAACACGACAGGGGAGAGTTGTTGCACATATTGTTGGGGTGCCTGCTTAGGGGCAGGTGGGGTTGGAGGATGGGGTAGACTACCTAAATATTTCAACCATTTGAAATCAGCGATTTGGGGGAAATGATGAGTATAATGATCGAAATCACCGCAAAGGGAACAAGGGAAGTTGGTTTTAACATTATTGTTATTTCTCCCTTGATGCCTATTATTATTACCCCCTGGGGGTTCTAATTCCCTTGGTTCTGGTTGCCCCCAGTAGGTTGGTTCTGCTGGGGTTGATTCCCGCCTTGACCTAGGTTGTTTTTGTTCCTGTTTCTTCCTTTATTTTTGGCATTGTTCGACAGATGGGTCATATTTTTCGTATTCAACTGTTCGAAATTTTGATATTGTTGAACGGGAGAAGGTTGAACAAAATTCACCCTAGCGTGAGGATATGGGGTAGCGATGGGTTGTGGGGGACCAGGAAAAGGAAAGTATGGATTCTGTGGGGGTAACGATCTGTAAGGTACATAGGAAGACGTGGTTCTTTCGCTAGTACTATAAGCTGAGGTAGAGGGGGTACCAGAACTTGTTTGAATAAGTGGGTGTATGGGGGGTGCCAACGGTGGCCCACTTTGGGTGGAGGCATAGAAATAGGGTATGGTTGTTGATAAGTGGGTGGGGGGTAATAAGAAGTGCCCCCGTATGCTGACGGGTATTGAGGTGTTCCATACATTGGTGGTTTTTGGGGTTGTGGACCGTGGTGAGTGGTATTACCAATCAGTCTGTCTACTGAGTGAGACATCCCAGGTTTGTCTTGGCCAAACGACACAGGTTTGGGGAGATCAGAAGTACAGTGTATAAGTACCCTGACTATGCATAGATGAGGTCATACTGTTGAGCCTTACTAATGGCTTCTTCTTCTGATTGAGGGAAGGTGGAAGCTACATCCTTACCGAGGAGAGAGACAAGTGATCTAAGAAACCAGTCAAGACATTGTTGTTTGGTGGTTTCTTCTTTGCACAAACTACGTTGCCTATGCCACTCGTGAATGTGATCCGCAATATGTGTGGCTGAGGTTTTTTTGAAATTAGAGAGTAGTTCTAGACCATTGTCATGGCGGATTGGTAATTGGAAGAAGGTAAAAAATTCTTTGGCCAAGTATTCAAAAGTCGCATGGGACCCTTATTTTTCATCTACATACCATTTGGCTAATGGGCCAGTGAGTGTGAGTTGAAATAATTGCAGTCTGATGGAATCATCCATAATGTTGTTGGAAGATCACCATAGGTGAAAATTCATGACATGGTTGGCAGGGTCATCTTCTGCCTTTCCTTCAAACTTGGGTATGTCTAAAGGTAGTTTGGTGGGAATTGCAGGCCATGTGGGGTCATGGAATATAGGATCATTGGTGAGTTTGCTTAGATCTGGTATGTTGAGAGAGGCCAAATAAGGCATCTATAGTGGGGGGGGGGAGGATTAGCTCCAACCATAGTGTAAGTGTGTTGTGAACCTGACTCTTGAGTGGGGCTAGGTGGGTTGGTACTTCCCCCTTGAGAGGAAGTGGACCCAAGTAATGTGGAACCAAGAAAACATGATCCTAAAATAGTAGCACTCACAGGAGTGTGTGAAGGTGGTTTTGATGAGTGGGAAAGACCAGGCACTCCCCCTAATATTGGAGGGAGGTTCAGCAAGCGTCAGGAATGGCGGGGATTCTGTGGGTCCCCTATGATGTCCAACTAGCTAAGTGAATGTGTGTAAATGGTGGTGAGAGTAATAAAGAAACAAGAGCCTTTGTTGAAAATTTTGAACTTTACACAATATATATATATCCAAATCAAAATGTATTCAGAAGTGCATCATACATAAAATGTTTGAAAAAGAAGCATATATGTGGATAAGTAGGTTTTTTCCACGTGGGGAAGAAAAAGAAAACAAATTCTCGTGTCCTAAAATACATAACGTCCTTCCTCTCAAATAGCACTAGACCTTCCAATAGTACTCAACAGTGGGGTCTGAAGTCACTAGAAGAGAAACTAGTGAAGGATGAAATAATTGGTTATAATGAGGGGTAAAAGGGGCATATCTCGAAAGAGCTGGCGATATTTCCCAATAGCCACACAAAATCCAATCAAGGTGCAATTGCATCCCACAATTTCCACCTGGGTAGATGTCCTAAATTTGGTCACTAGGTACCTCGGTCAAAGTGTGACATTTAGATATCCAGCCTTAGAAATGGGTCACAGGCTGGATCTCATCCAAGAGGTGGGTGCCTCAAGGGGGGACACACAGAACAACTGGACCTTGGCCTTCAACCCTTCATGGGTATCTCCTTGCCTTATGGTGTTAGGAACACTTGACTTGGAGGATTTTCAGTTCCCTATTTGAAAACTTCTATGGTCTTGATAATGTGAGAGCCAGATAACGAGGAGTTATTTGGATGCCTATCCCCGAAATCCTACCTAGACTAAAAAAATTCTTTTGGCATCTCTTGTGGAGGAAAACTTAATGAGTTTTTAGAAAAAATTTAGATGTAGTTGTTTTGAGAGGTTGGGGGTGTGAACCAACCTCGTTGAATTTAAATGGGAGTGGATAGTTTCGTCAAGAAAAGGGTGGGGTTTTTCGGAATCCCTTTGGAGGAAACTTACTTTGACCTCCACGTTTCAAGAAGAAGCTATGTGAGTGATAAGTGAATTTTGTGTGTGACTGAGTGAAAGTGTGCCAATTTTTTAGTGAATTAGGTGTCACCTTGTTGCATGTGGACTTCGCTTGGTCCTTACAAGTGTTGATTACCTAATTAACTAAGTGTCTTTGGTACAACCTTGAGTAATTCAAAAGTCCCTAGGAAGCTAGCATGTGGACATGTTGGTCCGTTACTATTCATTTAACTCCCTATTGTGATGTAATCTAAGAAAAACTTTGAAACTATCCTAGATTGTGATCATGTGGGCATGTATGGGCCCGTTACAAAACCTTTAAACTTCCCTAGTGATTTGATCTAAGAAAGTAAATTTCAACACTATCCTATCTTTGTAGCATGTGGGCATGTATGGGCCCGTTACAATATTAAGATGTGTTTGAAAAAATAAACTAAGAGGAGTCCCAAGAAGGGATGTTGTCCTCTCCTAAAGGTTTTAATCTTCTTAAGGGATATGAAATTGTTTCACAACCTTTTTCTGATTCTCAAGGTCACTTGGAGGTGTGAGAGAAGAGCATACTAAGCGATTGTTATCCAGCTTCTAGTCCCAATGCAAGTTAAATGTGATTAAGAATGATTTCCAACTTATATTTTGAGTCAAAACAAGCCATCCATGTGGCGAAAATGAAAGCAAAAGAGGAAATTGATTTTAACCCCCTAAGTGCCTATGTGTTTTGACTAACCCCTTTATATGAAGAGGGGGCTAAGTGTGGTGCATCTTTAAAACATTGTTGAAATGATTTTTAAGAAGGATAATGGCCTTCCCCACATCTCAACAACTTTACAATGTGAATTTTTGCACAGATGCGTGGGTCTCAGTGGAGACATAGGCGCACAGAGTGCATGTGCGCAAACCGAAACAAGTTAATTAGCGCACGTGCGCAGAACATAACTGTGACTTGAGAGCATGTGCGCACGATGTGAATTTGTGGGGCTAAAAACCCATGCATAGGTGACACATGGCTGTGAATAAAAATTTCAGATGGAATTCTCCCAATTCAACTTGGAATTGGATGATTGGCAGGTCGACTTAGGCCGGTTAGTGCACCTGCAAGTTAAATAAACCAAAAGAAGAGATAGAAAAACCCAAATGGGGTAGGAAATTGATACCTTTCCCCAGTGGAGTCGTCAATCTGTTGCACCTCTTTCGTCACCTTAGTGAGAAAAATAGAGGTGCTTGCAAGATTAGTTGGGTTTGCTAAGCAGAATAACTGCAAGGAAAAGGGCTAGAAAAAAAAATATAAAACAATAACTAAGAATTAAACTAAGAAATAAAACAACAACTAAATTTATAAACATAGGGACATAAGGACACAAGAAACAATGAGACCCATGTCACCAATGATAAGGCTAATATTAGTGAAATAAAACACCGAGAAGTAAGGGGACTATGAGTTCCTTCTTCCTCCAAGGGAGGGATCTTGGACCCCCACAAATAAGCTCTTCTTACAAATTTGAAAATAAAAATGAAAATGGTGAAAGAATTCTTTGCTAATCCACTCAAGGGGTGAGATGGATTTCCCAAAGCAATGATGAAAGTATACTCTTGGCAAGGATAGAAGAGTCCTCAAGATAATAATGGCAGCATAACTTTGCTATGAAATTCCCTGAAAAATGAAGTGTATCCATGGCCTTTTTATAACATTCCTTTGGGTTATTGTCCAACTAGTTTGTAGTGTGTAAAGAGGCTAATTAGGGCATTTCTAGGTCTTTGACCAGCCACCCAGTCGAATCCAGTCTAGATTTGAGTGTCAAATCAACTTGGAAGTGGAACCAGAAGTGGGTGGGAGGCCGACCACTCTCATAAATGCATCATTTCTCAGGTGCACAGCTTTTTGCGACAACAGTCGCGCATCGTGCGCATGTGCTCGAATCTTGCGTTTTTGTTTTGTGCATGTGCGCGCGCGCCCAGTGTCTTCATAGTGCCCTTTAAATTTTACACTAGTTGTATAGTTTTGACCCTTTGTGAATGCTTTTGTGTTAATTTAGGTCCATGGATGACTTCATAAATGTTTGACGATGTTGAATTCTTGTAACCATTTGCAGACAAAATTTTAGTGATAACGAGGGGCAAACCTCCTTATGCCCACATAAATGTACAATTACAAGATGATTCCAAATGAAAATGTCTCCTTGGTATATATAGGAGACTAGGAGGTATAATTACAACTAATGGACTAAATCCAACATAAATAAAATAACATTACTAATGTAATAAGATCCAATTAAGCAGAAATGAGCCATTATTTAGGGCTTAACATGCCCCTCCCCTTGAGACAAGTGTTGTCTGCAATGCTTGAGTAACTCTGGATGTTTTTTTATAAAAGACTCATCTTCCCAAGTAGAATCTTCAGCTGATAGTTTCCTCCATTTAATGAGATACTCTGAAATGTATCTATTCCTTAGCTGGTGAATTCTTGTGTCAATGGTGGCTTCCAGATCCAATATGATTTTTCCTTCCTTGTCAAGTTCTGTCAATATAGTTTGAACTGGGATATTGTCACCTATAACCTTCTTTAAGCATGAAAAATGGAAAACTGGGTGTACTCGTGAAGATGCAAGCAACTCCAATTTGTATGCCATAGTACCAATCTTTTGCAACACCTTATAAGGGCCATATTACTTTGGTGATAATTTATTATCCTTCTTGGCTTGCTTGAGGGACATCTATTTGTATGGTTGTAGTCTTAAAAACACCCAATCTCCTACTTCAAAACTTCTTTCACTATGATGTTGGTATGCTTGTTGTTTCATGTGATTCTGTGCCATGGTTAGGTTGTCCTTTAATATTTGGAGAACTTGTTGTTGATGCTTGATGTGATCTTCAACTGCTTGAAACTTAGATTTTTCTCTTAGATAAGAAGTGATGGAAGGAGGGTGGTATCCATAGAGTTCCATAAATGGTGTCATTTTTGTTGTAGTATGAAAGGAAGTGTTATACCACCATTTTGCCAAGGGTAACCATTTGAACCATTGTGTTTTTTTATTAGAGACAAATCAACAAAGGTAGCCTTCCAGACATTTGTTCACTATCTCAATTTGTCTATCAGATTGAGGATGATAGGATCAACTATGAGCCAATTGAGTACCCAAACAAGAAAATAATTCTTTCCAAAAATGTCCAGTGAAGATGGGATCTCTGTCACTTAGAATAATCTTTAGGCTGCAATGTAGCTTTTGAACTATCTCCATGAATGCAGTGGAAACTGTACTGGATTTGAAGGGATGAGAGAGTGCAAAAAAGTGTGCGTACTTGGTTAGTCTATCAACAATCACCATGATGACACTCTTTCCTTCAGACTTCGGTAACCATGTTATGAAATCCATGGAAACCTCCTCCCAGCGCTGACTTGGGATGGCTAATGGTTGTAAAATACCTGGGGTCTTAATTGTTTCCACCTTATTTTGTGGGCAAACCAAACATTCTGCCACAAACCTTTGAACATCAGTTTTAAGGAAATCCCCAAAAAATTCCTTCTTGACCCTATGGTAGGTTTTCAAAAATCCTGAGTGCCCCTCCTATTGGAGAGGTGTGAAATTCCATTAGTACCTTTTATTTGAGTTGGGATTTCTTACATAAATATAAGCGATCTTTGTACCACAGTGAATCATTTTCCCATGTAAATGTATCTGATGCACCGAAATCCTGTTGCAACCTTTGAATGAGAGTCCACACTTTTTCGTCATTATTCCATCCATCCATTTCTTCTATTATCCAATCATGTTGGATGATCGAGATATAATAGATAAAGGCCTCAACATATTCATCCTTTCTTGAGAGTGCATCTACCACAACATTTTGCTTCTCCTTTTTATAGACGATTTCAAAATCATAATCCGATATCTTGGTTACCCATTTTTGTTGTTCTTATGAAAATAGTCTTTGTTCCAAGAAGTATTTAAGACTATCATGATCTGTTTTGAGCTTGAAGTGCCTACCTATTAGGTAAGGATTCCATTTCTTCAATGCATGTAGTATTTCCATCATTTCCTTCTCATAAATGGGTTTGTGTAAGTCATTTCCCTTGAGTGGTTGACCTTCAAAAGTCACGGGCCTTCCTTATTGCATTAGGATAACACCAATTCCATTTCCCGAGGCATCACATTCCACAATAAAGGTTTTTGTGAAATCTGGAGTGGTCAAGATAGGAGCTTTGCACATCACCTCTTTAAGTTGTTCAAAAGATTTAGTTTCCTCTGGAGTCCATGAAAATGCATCCTTCTTAGTTATTCCCATTAAAGGTGTTGTTAATCTTCCATAGTGTCGAACAAACTTGCGGTAGTAACCTGTCAAACCCAAAAATCCTCTATGATTCTTCAATGTTTTGGGAATCGGCCAGTCCATCATGGCCTTAATCTTGTTAGCGTCTACCTTGACACCTTCATGAGATACAATATGACCCAAATACTCTACCTCCTTCACTCCAAATAAACATTTGGATGGTTTGGCATATAGTTGTTTCTCCTTTAGTAGTTGTAGCACCTTGTCAACATGTCGCACATGATCCTCCCAAGACTTTCTATAGATTAGTATATCATCAAAAAATACTAACACAAATTTTCGAAGGAAGGGCCTGAAAATGGGATTCATCAACCCTTGTAATGTGGAAGGTGCATTTGTAAGCCCAAAAGGCAAGACCAAAAATTCATAATGGCCTTCATGAATTCGAAATGTTGTTTTTGGGATATCTTCATCTCCTTCATTCTGTTGGACAACTGAGAGGGGGGGGGGTGAATCAGTTGTTACTGAGCTTAAACAATTATGCTTCTTTTAAAAATCTTTGCAGAAACACTTAATGATGATCATAATAATGCAAAGAAATAAACACAGGCACATTTAGCATCAGTCACATATATGAGAAACACAGAGACAGGTATTTTCCAAGGAAACCCATACCGGGTAAAAAAGCTCTTTTTCTTTATATGATAAGTAATAATTACATTCTTTACATTATCATACATATGAGAACCAACTCATAATGAGGCTACAACCTCTGTTTAGCAAGCTGCAACTTGCTGAGAGCACCAACTCTCTGTTTTCTCTAGCACCAACTAGAAGGGAGCACCAACTCCCTGGTTTCTCTAGCACCAACTAGAAGGAAGCACCAACTCCCTGTGTTCAAGCACCCACTTGAACCTCTGAGGACAACAGTCCTCCCTAGAACCTCCCCACCACCCTGAAATATAAATCTTTGCTTTTGAAACTTATTACAATGATATAATGATCAACAGTGGCTTACCCAACTTATCATTGTTCTGCTGCATCTCATTGCTCGTTTTGCCACACTGCCTTTCTGCACATATCACTTGCGATGTCTGGTCTTCTGCTTTTTATGCTCTATGTGCCATCTCCATTCTCTGCAAAGTTTCTCTTCTGTGTTATTCAGCTGCTGCACTCTGATCCTTCTGCACACCTGAATCACCTTTACAAGAAACAATCACCACAACCTCCAATAGCAACAGCAACAACAACCCCTTCTCTTCTCTGTACTCTGTATTTATATCTTTTTGTGCACTTTGTGCATGCAATGTTCTCCATTCCTCTGCATGCTCCAACTGTGCCAATCTTCCCCACCTCTTGAGTGCTCTGCGTGGTCTTCATCGTAACTCTGCATCTTCTCTGGCCATTTTCCCAAGTGTCTTCTAGTCCTCTGTCTGAAACCATCAGTGGTTTCTGGTAGTTTTACTGCTGCATGCAACAATAACCCTGCGATCAATACTTGATCCAACAGTTCATATCCAATCGAGATTTCATATATCGCAATTTCGACACTCTTGGCATTCATAGTTTTAGTCACTTACAAATCCCGATCCTCAAAACTCCGATGTGGAGCTTATCTGGACTGACTCCTTCTCTTCCGGTGACCAAGGGCTGTGACCACAACCTTCTGTCTCTCCATATTGTGATTTGCGAAACTCCGACACGGAATTGAACCAACGGTCCAGATATGAACTTGTTTCAACGGCAACGATTGGATCGTGATATCACACATCGCGAAATCGAGATTCTTGTTGTATTGAGTTCTTTCCATTTTGAATTCACGATCCCTGAAACTCCGATATGGAGTTACATCTATTGTCCTGATCATTTCTGGATCTGACGGTCTAGATTCACTCGCGATTTCGCATATCGCGAAATTGAGATTCTCATTGCATTTTGTTCTTTGTCTCATGAATTCATGATCCCCGAAACTCCGATACGGGCTGTGATCAACGATCCTGATCAACACTTGATCCTACGACTCAGATCATTTCGCAATTTCGCATATCGCGAAATCGACATTCTTGATGCAATGAGTTCTTGGCCTCTCGAATTCGCGATCTGCAAAACTCCGATACAGACTTGAATCAATGGTTCAGATTTAACCTTAATCTGACGGCTCAGATTACATCGCGATATCGCATATCGTGAAATTGACATTCCTGATGTCAAGTGACTTTGTCATTTCAAAGTCCCGATCCCCGATACTCTGCTGACGTCACACGTGGTTTGACACGTGTTAAATATTTCCATGTGTCACTCTGATTCGTGACTTACATGTTCTTGAAGTGTTGAATCTACCTGATACCTGTCATTCCCTGGTTGTGCCACGTGTCCCTAGTTGACGTGGTCTATTGTCGTGAGTTGGATCGACGGTCTAGATCACATGTTGATCTGACGGTTTAGGTTTAGTCAGGATTTCTTTCATCGCGATTTCGGGGTTTCTGTTGTAATTGTTCACTGGACTCGTGAAACTATGATTCCCGATTCTCTGATGAAGCCTCCTGTCGAGATTCTCCCGGTGGCGCCCGATCGCTGCCACACATCCTTCCAGATGGACAGTCCCGATTATGTTGGGATATCGAGACTTTCAATGTCCCGGTTCTCACGACCTTGAGAACTCCGATCTCCTGATGGCTTATCTCCCTTGCAGATTCTGCAGATCTGACGGCTGTCGGCCTTTCGGGAAATTTGAATGGGATCTAACGGTCACTGGATCTCTGTCTTCCTTCTCCTCTGCAAACTCCTGTATCTTGAGCTTTGCTGCGTGCGTTTTCCTCAATGTTTTTCCTCCTGATATTTCATGTCCGAATCCCCAAGGGATTTTATCCTTCTTATCCTGCCATCTCCACTGTTGTACTTGCCATCAATGACAAGCATACGCTACTTGTTAAACTTTTACCAACAATCTCCCCCTTTGGCATTGATGGAAACCACAGCACCCGAATTCTTTTCTCCCCCTTTGACATCAATATCAAAGAAGAGACATGCTCCCCTTGATTTATTGTAGTAAATGTAGGAGGCATTAGATAATCAAACAATACAAATCTCCCCCTAACAGGATGGACTCTTTGAGGTGTGAAACGAAATGACACCCAACTTCTGTCTGAGATATTCAAATGGTGTCTTGGCTAGGGGCTTAGT
>ML782969.1:663005-701717 GCA_009831015.1 Picea engelmannii
TGCACCTAAAGCCATTATGTAGGTTCTCATTCTAACTTTCCAGAAGGCAAAGTTTGTTCCATTGAACAGAGGGGCCTTATTGGTTGAATTTCCTTCATGGATTGACATGTTTAAGCTCTAGGATCTACCCTTAGATAAAAGGGCCCGGCTCTGATACCAATTGTTGGACAACTGAGAGGGGGGGTGAATCAGTTGTTACTGAGCTTAAACAATTATGCTTCTTTTAAAAATATTTGCAGAAACACTGAATGATGATCATAATAATGCAGAGAAATAAACACAGGCACATTCAGCATCAGTCACATATATGAGAAACACAGAGACAAATATTTTCCAAGGAAACCCATACCGGGTAAAAAACCTCTTTTTCTTTATATGATAAGTAATAATTACATTCTTTACATTATCATACATATGAGCACCAACTCATAATGAGGCTACAACCTCTGTTTAGCAAGCTGCAACTTGCTGAGAGCACCAACTCTCTGTTTTCTCTAGCACCAACTAGAAGGAAGCACCAACTCACTGGTTTCTCTAGCACCAACTAGAAGGAAGCACCAACTCCCTGTGTTCAAGCACCCACTTGAACCTATGAGGACAACATTCCTCCCTAGCACCTCCCAACCACCCTGAAATATAAATCTTTGCTTTTGAAACTTATTACAGTGATATAATGATCAACAGTGGCTTACCCGACTTATCACTATTCTACTGCATCTCGTTGCTCTTTTTTCCACACTGCCTTTCTGCACATATCACTTGCGTTGTCTGGTCTTCTGCTTTTTATTCTCTATGTGCCATCTCCATTCTCTGCACAGTTTCTCTTCTGTGTTATTCAACTGCTGCACTCTAATCCTTCTTCACACCTGAATCACCTTTACAACCAACAATCACCACAACCTCCAATAGAAACAATAACAACAACCCCTTCTCTTCTCTGTACTTTGTATTTATATCTTCTGTGCACTTTGTGTATGAAATGTTCTCCATTCCTCTGCATGCTCCAACTGTGCCAATCTTTCCCACCTCTCGAGTGCTCTGTGTGATCTTCATCGTAACTCTTCAGCTTCTCTGGCCGTTTTCCCAAGTGTCTTCTAGTCCTCTGGCTAAAACCATCAGTGGTTTCTGGTAGTTTTACTGTTGCATGCAACAGTAACCCTGCGATCAATACTTTATCCAATAGTTCAGATCCAATCGAGATTTCATATATTGCGATTTTGGCACTCTTGGCGTTCATAGTTTTAGTCACTTACAAATCCCGATCCTCGAAACTCTGATGTGGAGCTTATCCGGACTGACTCCTTCTCTTCTCGCGACCAAGGGTTGTGACCACAGCCTTCTGTCTCTCCATATTTCGATTCGCGAAACTCCGACACTGAGTTGAACCAATGGTCCAGATATGAACTTGTTTCAATGGCCACGATTGGATCGTGATATCACACATCGTGAAATCGGGATTCTTGTTGTATTGAGTTCTTTCCATTTTGAATTTGCAATCCCCGAAACTCCGATATGGAGTTACATCTATGGTCCTGATCATTTCTGGATCTGACGGTCCATATTCACTCGTGATTTCGCATATCACAAAATTGAGATTCTCGTTGCATTGTGTTCTTTGTCTCATGAATTTGCGATCCCCGGAAATTCGATACGGGCTGTGATCAACGGTCCTGATCAACAATTGATCCTATGGCTCAGATCATTTCGCAATTTCACATATTGTGAAATCGACATTCTTGATGCAATGAGTTCTTGGCCTCTCGAATTCGCGATCCGCGAAACTCCAATATATACTTGAATCAACAGTTCATATTTAACCTTAATCTGACGGCTCATATTACATCGCGATAGCGCATATCGCGAAATCGGCATTCCTGATGTCAAGTGACTTTGTCATTTCAAAGTCCCGATCCCCGATACTCTGCTAACGTCACACGTGGTTTGACACGTGTTAAATACTGTCACGTGTCACTCTGATTCGTGACTTACATGTGCCTGAAGTGTTGAATCTGCCTGACACCTGTCATTCCCTGGTTGTGCCATGTGTCCCTAGTTGACGTGGTTTACTGTCATGAGTTGGATCGACGGTCTAGATCACATGTTGATCTGACGGTTCAGGTTCAGTCGGGATTTCTTTCATCGCTATTTTGGGGTTTATATTGTAATTGTTCACGGGACACGTGAAACTCCGATTCCCGATTCTCTGATGAAGCCTCCTGTCGAGCTTCTCCCGGTGGCGCCCGATCGCTGCCACGCGTCCTTCCAAATGGACGGTCCCGATTATGTTGGGATATCGAGACTTTCAATGTCTCGGTTCTCACGACCTTGAGAACTCCGATCTCCCGATGGCTTATCTCCCTCGCAGCTTCTGCAGATCTGATGACTGTCGGCCTTTTGGGAAATTTGAATGGGATCCAACGGTCACTGGATCTCTATCTTCCTTCTCCTCTGCAAACTCATGTATATTGAGCTTTGTTGCGCACATTTTCCTCAATGTTGTTCCTCCTGAGCTTTCACATCCGAATCCCCAAGGTATTTTATCCTTCTTATCCTGCCATCTCCACTGTTTTACTTTCCATCAATGACAAGCATACGCTACTTGTTAAACTTTTGCCAACACATTCTAATCTGGTGATACCCTGAATGAAGATCCAACTTTGTGAAATAGATTGCTCCATGTAGTTCATCTAACAATTCATCAATGACGAGAATTGGAAACTTATCTTTAATAGTGATATTGTTGAGCTCTTTATAATCTGAACACATACGCCATGATCCATCTTTCTTGAATACCATTACCACCGGTGCAAAGCAAGAACTTTGGCTAGGTCTAATAATGCCAACCTCTAACATTTCTTCAACCATGCACTCAATTTCACACTTCTGGGCATAAGGGTATCTGTATGGCCTTATGTTAGGAGTAACACTCCCAGGAATTAGGTGAATATCATGATCATGATTTCGAGTGGGTGGAAGACCTTTAGGAATATCTTCAAATACTTTGGAATGCTTATCAATGATCCCTTGGATATCTAGAGGAATAGATGGCTTAGATGTTTGAACATCTAGTGAGAATAGTTGTGTAATAACACCTTCATGCCCCTTTTTCAATAATTTTTTCATGCCATTAGAGATTATCACCTTACCGGGTTTCCCTGTGATACCTCTTAACTCAATTTCTTTTCCTTCCAATGAAAATTTCATGAAAAGTTATTGAAAATTAAAATCCACCATTCCTAATGATTGTAACCATTGGATTCCTAGTACAACATCAACACCACCCATGGGTATAAAAATCATTGGATTATTCATTACATATTCCCCCATTGTAAGATTGATCTTATTGCATTTTCCTGCGAAATTGATAGTTCCTCCATCTGCAATCATTAATTGAAACTCTGGCACTAGATATACAAAGCAATTGAGTGATTTGGCTAATTTATAGTGAATGAAATTATGAGTACTACCAGAATAAATTAGGACTATTACCTTTTTATTTTTGATATATCCTTCGATCTAGAGGATTTGAGGAGTGCTAATTCCATCTAATGCATTACACGATATCGTGGGAGTCAAATCTTCAAACAAAATTTCTTCTATGTTTTCATCTTGAGATGGTTCTTGTTCTTGTTCTTCTTCTTCTTCCTCTTCACAATCTATGTATAATAATTTCTTCTCACCACACTTATGTCCCTTACTGTACTTGCTGTCACTATTAAAGAACAAACCTTTTTCTTTTCTTTCTTCCAATTGTTGAGGTGTCAACCTTGTAGGTTGAGGTGTTTTATAAGAAGGAGAATTATTCTCTCTATAGTTGTTAGGCTTGGTCCTTCTAGTAGCCATAGCCATATTTTTACTTTCAACATTACTTGCCACCCTAAATGCATTCTCCAATGATTTGGTTTCACAAAGGTGAACCTCATGTTGAATGTTATCCTTTAAAGTTCCTATGAATACATCAATCAAGTGCTCATTTGGAATATTTGTTACCTTTATTTTCAATCTTTGGAAGTTCTAAATGTGCTCTGTAACTAAACCATTTTGCTTCAGATTTATCAATTGGCTAAAGAAGGTATTGCTCCTTGTATCCTCATAGTGTGCTATCATTTCTTCCATGAAAATTGTCCAAGTGATGAGTGATTTGTGAGAACAAATCTATCGATACCATAAAAATTGATTGGGTTCTAAATATAAAGAAGCAATTCGTACCTTTTGTGTATGTGGCACATTATATAGATCAAATAATTGCTCCATCTGAAGCATCCATGTGATTGGGTCCTTGTCATCAAAATTCCTCATATCGATCTTAGGAACGTGGTTGGTCTTCAACCCAAAGTTGGAGTTTCTCCATTCTTGATTCACCTTGCTTGTGTCCTCATCATGAATTTCATGGGATACATTTTCACTTTCAGGTGTCTTCTCTATTAGGAAATTTTTCAATCCTTCCATGATCTCCCCTTTTAAATCCTCCATCATCTCTTGTAGTTCATCTTTTGTTACTGTCTTCTTTTGTAAATCATTTATGTCCCTATGCATTTATTCACCTTCATCAAGAGTCCATGTAGGATTGTATGGGGGCTTATTTGGTGTAGAAGTTCCCTTTTTGGGTGGCATGTTGTCCAAGTATCACTTTTGAACCTTGATTTTGAGGTTGTTCTGCTAGACAATCTTTCTTCTGCTGTATCTCCAACGTTTCAGCCCTTCTATGTATGAAATTTTCTTTTCTGTATTTCTATGATATTTCTTCTCTGCAATGCCATGGGTCTGATCAAAATTGGATGTGCCAATTGGAATTTATGATAACTTCCCCACAACTTGCTGATTTTGGTCCTTTCCAAAAGATCTCACTTGTATAGTGTTCCCCGCACAAAATAATTGATATAAAATTATGAAACTCGTACCAGAAATACTACAGACTATCCACTATCCAATGCAACCAGTCTTACTCAATTTGGATACTCTAGGAACAAGTTATGATTGTTTTACCTGGAACACCTTCTTGAGATTAGTCAATAGGACTATTCAGATACCCTATCTTCCACAAGGTGTATCTACAAATGTAAGATGACCCAGAATATTAACTTTTACCAAATTTAACTTACTAATTTCTATGAATAGCCTCTGGATTTTAGGGTTTGAAATGTTACAGAAACATTTTTATAGAGAAAATTCTGCAATGAATCAGTTCAGGATGATTCCAGAACTGTATCTTTCACAGGTTGTATCTTCGAATGTATAAGGCCTCAGGAGTTGAAATTTTAACCCAACGTACCTTGATCTGTCTACTAAATATTCTCCAAGTCGTTCCTTTTGAAACATTGTATAAAAGAAATTATAGCAAAAATTCCAAGGTGTCTCAGATATAACAGCGAAACCCCAAGACCTTGAGCTCTAATACCATATGTTAAGAACCAAATATCAATATAGCATAGAAAAACCTCAGAATAAGTACTCAATGCCTTGAAAAAGAGATAAATTCAAATAATAATCCTCTTCGAGTGGGAAACCTCCTTATGCCCACATAAATGTACAATTACAAGATGATTGCAAATGAAAATGTCTCCTTGGTATATATAGGAGACTAGGAGGTATAATTACAAATAATGGACTAAATCCAACATAAATAAAATAAAATTACTAATGTAATATTCCCCAATTATGGGGTAATGAGCCATTATTTAGGGCTTAACAAGATCCATTACATCCCATTAGCCCCACTCAGGCCATACTCTGTGTTGAACCCACGAACTTGTGTGCGTCTCCGAGGTTTGAGCTAAGATATGAAACATTGTGACTTGTAGTTAGTGAAGGAAGTAAAGATATAAGTAAAGGTAGCTAGAGTAGTGGAAGTAGTACAAAGACCAAGATTCAGTTAGGGACATCGAGGAAGAATATTGCATAGTACACAATGGTGGGGGTAGACCCCACTTTGAGAATGCATGTCTTCCACAGAGGAGGGACAAAAGATATAGAACATTTCTTATTTGTCTGTGAAGAAATATGGACCATGAAGAAGGTACAGGATGACGGTACAAAAATCACCCAGTTAGTGACAACATTTAGAGACCATGCATTAATTTGGTATATGAAGTATTTGTCCACTGCACATGTGGGACAAGATAAAACATTGCAAAACATTAGGCAAGACCTATTAAAAGAGTTCCAGAAACCAAAGTTTGAGTCACAATGTATTATGGAATTAAAATAGATCAAGTAGTTGTATAATGAATCGGTATGGGATTTTGATAAGAGATTCAATATATTAATGGATCAGTTGACCTTCCATATTTTATAAGATTAGCATAGGGAATGGTTCATTGCGGGATTGTTACCACATATATAATGCCCCATTTATGAAACAAAATATTACGTCATATTCAGAAGCACTAGAGATCGCCATGAAGTTGTAACCATCCCATATAGGAGAGAATGGTGTTGGGATGTCTTTGATTCAGTCACATCTAGTAGTATTAAAAATTTAGTTGCAAAAGCTTTCTAAATAGAAGGAAAATCACAAAGAAGTTTGGAGTGTTACATGTATAAAGGAAGGTCAACATAATAATAAGTGTCCAACCTTTAAGGATTATTTGTCTATAGGAGCCCCAAATCCCTTGGCCTCAGAAGGAGAGGTATGGTGTGAGATATGTAGAATGATTGGTCATCACCCAACCTCTTTTCCTTTGGTTCATAAGTATCAGAGAAATACCAAAATCTTATTTTGTAATTTTTGTAAGTCCGTGGGACATGACAAAAAGGACTGTTGCGCACTCGATCTAATGAGAGAACACACCACATATGCATATAGAGTTAAAGGTGAAGATAGATCGGAAGGATCAATACCACAATATAATACTCTAAGGGAATTTAATCAAGGACGAAGAGGAGTATTCAGAGGTCATGGAAGAGGAGGATTTGACGGAGGAAGAGGAATGATTATTTTATATAATTTTAACCACCTTGGGGATTTGGCACAAAATTTTCATAATCACTATATGACATGTACATACTGTAGAAAACTGTATCATGTGACATAATACTATCCGCAACTGATCATGAAGTGGCAGTATAAAAGGAACCAAAATGTGCAGATGATAACAATGGAAGAGCACGACAATCGACCAAGGGTAGCAACAGTTACACACAGAGGAGAAAGAACAGGAGATGATGCGAAAAAATAAAGAATTCATATTAACTAGTGGGTCTAGAAAGCAACAAAACCTCCTCCGATGTTTGATCCTTGGAAAGAGAGAGACACATATAATAAATCAAGGAAGGAACTACTAGAAACAAGATGGGGAGAATCAATTATGCAACCTCTATATGACATACCTCTAGCTTATGTCCACTTGATCAAAAAAAGGCCAGTTGAGAAGGCAAGTCCTCTAAAAAGTTTCTTAAAGAGTTGTTTAGAATGAATGAAGGATGAAACTTCATTAAATGCACTGTGCAGGATGGTTGACTAGTGCACGCTAGATAAATAAGATCTTGTTGCAAAACGAGCAGTTAAACAAGTACAATGCGAGAAAAATATGAATAGGGAATACTGACCTAATGTGTTGGTGGGAGACTATGATATGGATAATATCATCTTAGATATGGGATCTGATGTGAATGTCATTCTGAAGAAGACATGGGAAATGATGGGAAAACCAAATTTGATATGCTCACCAATTCAATTGAGGCTAGAAAATCAACACAATATTGTTCCGATTGAACGACTAACAAGGTGTTACAGTACAAAATTCCACCACTGTGCATTTTTTATCATGGCCCATCCATATACACACTTACAAATCACTTTTGCAGAGTTTCCTTCTTAAAAACTCCATTTTTCAAGGTGTACACACCCTGATATACATGCAACACACATACATATGCTATCTCATACATATACAACCCGCATATCCTCACAAAAGTTGAAAAAAAATAAAAAATTATGTGCTTCTTGATGAGGTTTACGGGTCATGCTGGGTTGCACAATCATTTTTACCTCCTATAGCCCTTCTCAAAACCAAATAACCATCTAATTTCCATATAAAATGGCCATAGGGGGGTCATTTGGAAATACACAATGAAGAAACAAAGAAACTCTACACAAATTTCTCCTTCTTTCTCTCTGATCTTATGCATCTAGTTTTGAGTATCCATCCTCAACAATCTCATTATCTCATCCTCTTTATGCAATCTATCAAACCCCTTAGTTTTTCATGTTGATTGTGACGATTTTCAAGTGATTGTGGGATTAATGCACTTGGCGCCTTATTGGAGGAACCCATGAGAGGTTCGTAGAGCGGTGTCGACATTAAATATTTTGGTTGTAATCTTCCTTATATGTTATCATTAAAAGATAGATTTCCTTTCCCAATTCATGTGTCTATGTTCTTGTGAATAATTTTGAATTTTTATATCTTATTTCATTAGAATTAGTACATGTTTATGTTAATAACGATTGCATATATGATGTTGTAGATTGCTTTCTGAGTTTTTTCAGGTCATCTTTGGGAGGAGACCTACAATCTGGGAGAAAATAATAGAAAAAGGGGATCTACTATGAATGAAACGATACAAGGTTTCATTCTTCATCATTTTCATGTTTCCCTTGTTTAAAATAAATCATTAGATTTTGTGAGATTGGGTAATATTAGGTCAGTTTCTTTCTTTTAAGGAGTCATTGCTCTACCTAGCCATTAGACCTTGACTAGGGGGATTTTTCCCCAAAGCAGAATTGACGACTCCACTAGGGAGTCTCCCTAGGGTCTATGTAGGATATATTATTTTGGTTTGATTTCTTGTTTTTTCTTTCTTTCTGAGTCTATGTGAGTCTTTGTTCACCTTCTAGGTGTTAACCAGGTTACCTGGGTTGGGTTTCAAGTATGAATCTTTTCTTTTTGAAAATTTTTAAAGATGTATATGATATGTTGGTTTCTCAAACTGTGTACATATGCGTCCTTACTTAATACAACATGTGTACATATAGAGGCTCTATGAACACAACATGCATGTCTGTATCACATTTAAGTTCTTTTAAATACCCCTCCCACTTTTCTAGGAAGCTCTTGGTTTGTCAGGTCCTCTTGAGTATTAGAGACCTCTATTGACTACTACTTGACAGGGTGTGAGTCTCAATTTTTCTATAACATTGAAAGATAATATCTTTTGTATGGTCTTCTTTGTCTCTCTATTTTTCTCAAAGTTTGAAGGGTTTTTTACAAGGTTTAGGTTCTCCTCTGGATTCTTCTGAATCCCTTCCCTCTGGCAATGTTCTAGTACCTGGATCAATATTTTGTTGTCCTCCTTCTCTCTTTGTACGCTTTGAAAAAGAAAAGAAAAGTTTCTTTATTGTGCTCCTTAAGTTTTCATTTTAAAAGCAAAAAAAAAAAGGAGTTGTATTTAAGTTTAATCTTTTTTCTTCCCTTCCCTTGCATTCATTTTCAAAAGGAAAAGGAGAAAAAAGAAAAATACACTTCTTAGTTGCATTTTTGTAATATCCCCAAGGACGAGCCCCAATGATATTATGAATTGTAATCATGTTTNTTAAGTTTAATCTTTTTTCTTCCCTTCCCTTGCATTCATTTTCAAAAGGAAAAGGAGAAAAAAGAAAAATACACTTCTTAGTTGCATTTTTGTAATATCCCCAAGGACGAGCCCCAATGATATTATGAATTGTAATCATGTTTATAGGTTGGTGAGCCAAGTGTTGATAAGCTGGTGGCCTTATGTGTTTACTAGGCTGGAGAGCCTAGGTGTTAAAGGCTAGGAGATTCATTTTGTATATGTAATTGTGCATATCATTAATAAAATATAAACATCGCTACATGCAGACCGACCACGAAAAAAGAGTGATGGGGGACTAAGATTCCACAAGGTAGGGTAAGGGAGGACGCTAAGTGTGTGGGACTAGGGGATAAGCTAGGGGGCTTACCTCTAAAGGGGATAATAATTTATTATTATTTCCTAAAGGCTAAGGTGGACATGTTGAGTTTTTTCCTAAGTTTCTGTAAAGGAAACATGTGCCAAGTGGAACTCATGCAGTCCAGGAAGACAAGTGTCAACCTGGGCGCATGCATTTATAGCTGGGAAAGCCAACGTTGTTGGGTTTGCTTCCCATTCTGTCATCCTCCATCTAAGTTCATTGGGGTCTTGGGTGTTTGAACCCATTTTTCCTTTGCATCTACATATGCATTGTGTTCTTGGTCACGCACCCTGAAACTTGTGGGAAAACTGACAGACTGATCTGTGTCTCCAGGGAAGTCTGAGTATCCTGTATTTTTCTGAGCTATGTGGTGTCGTAACTGTGGGTTGTTGTGGCCACACAGTTCATACATGAGCCATTTTGTGTCTCCTGAGGAACCCAACACTTGGGTAATCATCTTAGCCATGATTTTTTTTAGCATGGGTTGTTATCGCCTGCAGTGCCATGCCCATCTGCTGATGTTGTTGTCATCCCTGTGTGAATGAGTGTTAAACCATTTTTGTTGTCCTTCTTGTGGTGGAACGGAGTTGAAGAAGCAGGTTGTCAGGCATGTGTGCAACACTCTCTCCAGGTAAGAGAGGTGGTTGTGGTTGAAGAGGAAAGTTGTTAGGCCTCTGAAAATCTCTCTCCATGTGAGAGAGTTTGTTGGGAAGTCGTTTTCTCCTAGAGAGAGTCCAACACCAGCTACAGATCTCTGAGAATACTTGATCCGACCTGTTGCCGAGACCTAGAGAGAGAAGTGAAGCATCGATGGACTATTCTTGTGAAGGTGTATACTCCCAGGTGGAACATGCATGTGGGGAATGAGAGTCCATGAGTAGTGGGTGTAAGAAGGCTCCTGGAGAGAATCCTTTCAGCTGCTTTGTGTAGTTTCATGTAACCTCAGTCTAGTCTAGGATTCCCTTGCCCTGTGTGGAGCTTAGTCCCAACTAGGGGGTGACCCACTACTGAGTGGGATGGGTAGCGTGTTCTATGGCTGGGAGGTTCATGGAAGGTCTGCACGTAGTTGGTGGTCTTCTAATAAAATAAAAGTACCACTTTTATGTTTATTTCCATGTTGTGTAATGGAACATATGTTGTAAATGATGATGATTTCCTGTATATTTTGTATATGATGCATGTGTAGGCTTACTGTTATTTCTACATTATTATGTTATATATATGTAGAATATTCATTCTATGTTTATATGGATGTGTATGTTTTTATACAAGTAACTCTGTGTGGCATACCCCAGTAGCTTAAGGCTGAAGTTGTCACAGATCAGAATAGAGCAGTAGATCTGCAGGAGTAGTGGCATTTCCCGACTTGTTGGTGGTTGGGGATGTTACAATATGGTATCAAATCATGGTTACAACACTGATCCTGGATGGGCCATGCTATTAGAAAATGAAGAAAAAGTTTTGAAATAATTGTTGTCGAAGTAGACAAAATTCGAGTTTAGAGCCAAGGTTTTAACATCGAACTTGGATTGGCTAGATAAGTGGTCATTGGACCTGAAGTTTTAGGTGGAAATTGTGTTAAGAGGAACCAATTTTTAACCTCATAACATTCCTGAGTGCCAAGAGGTTACCTTGGTTGTGTTAAGAATCACAGGAGGAGTAGTGGTATCATAAAACCATGACAGAAGTGGTGTTGGACCGCAGAGTAATGTGTGAACTGGTGAAGTAACAAATAAGTTTCAATTTTTTCTCTTCTTTGAGTTTTCAAGTGCAAGGAATGCACATTGTCCGCAAGGTCTACATTGATAGAGGTAAGTTAACCTCAGAGAAGCTCAAGAGAGATATCATTGAACCTTCATCAGCAGAAGTGAAAGGAGTGCACAGGAAGAACTTTGTGTTGAGTTTAGAGAGAGATACAGTCATTGAGAACTCTATAGGGATCTACCAGAAAGGAATTGAGCGAGTGCAAGTGTGCACAGAGAGAAATTTTTGTCAATTTCAGGGAGAAGAGTATCAAAGGAATATACTCACGGGGCTGTTGAACAATCTGTATAAAATGCTCAGCAAGGTGTGCTTTGAGCAGAAGGTTGCTAGGAGGGCATGAAGTTTTCCTTTGAAAGGAAACAAAAGGGTCGAGGCCCTTAGGAGACTGAGTAAATCGAAAATCTCAAAAGAGATAACTCAAGGATTGCATGGGATATGAACTCATTCTAAGTCCTAAATCTCAGAAGAGATAATGCTTACATGAGCGAAGACAAGACCCGATAGACGGACTTGAAAGAGGAGTAAAGGTCAAATCCTTTGAATACTTAGAAAAACTTCTAAGTCAGAAGAGATATGAACTGTTGGAGGTATATCTCAGTCATTCATTTAGAAGCATCATTAATATAGTGACATTGACAGTCACCTCACATTGTAGGGATAGATGGTTCTCTAGATTTATGAAGTTGAGGGTGGGCCGCAATCCAAACCGTGATTTTGGAGAAAGGACGCATGTAGTCTCAAGGTGAATTGCGGGACGAAAATAGTTTGGTCTCAAACCACCTTTGAGAGTGCTCAAAATCATGTGTTTGCGTGAGGTCACCACCCAAGGTCACCTCTAAGGAGGAGCCAAGAAAAAGGGAAGAGTGGACTTGCTAAAATCCTTAAGTCTCGAAGTGATTTGGGACCGTCCATCATTTGGAACGATGCGTGGAAGAAATCCATTAGTTTCGGGTGAAGGTTCTTCGAGAGGAACGAGCGCATATAAGTTTGAAACTTTCAAAACATGAAGAGATGAAGTAAATTTCAACTGCCCAATTCAAGTGGACACACGAAAAAAATCTGCACACTTCGAAGGAAGGATAAAGTTGAGGTTTGAGAACTCTGAATACCTGAAGTAAACGTCAATCATTGGATCCAAAGGACAGGTGGCGTAAGTCTGTGGACTTTGGGTAAAGACCTGAAGTAGGTCCTAGCCATTGATTGCCAAGAGGAGTACCTGTCGATAGATCAATGTCTCCGAGTGAATTGCACTAGGGTCTTAGTTGAGAATTGAGATTGTTGCACCCCAAAGTTCTGAAGTGGATGAGATCCACTAATGTGAAGATGGACATGCAGCACCATATTTAGAACTATGGAGGAAAGAAGAAGGGGAAATGTTCAAAGTCCCAAAGAATATTTCGATCATTGATCTAGGAGGGAGATGAAGGACCATTGATCTACTTGAGGAGACTAAAGTCCTAAAGTGGGAGAAGAGCCTTCGATTAGGAGGACGCGTGGTAGATGATCTGCCATTTTAGAGAGATCACTATGGAATAAACGAGAGTTTGAGAACTAAAACTCCCGAAGGCCATATTCATGGAGGAAATCGTGGCCTCACATATGTAGTGATAGGTGTTAGTATATCTTCTACTTTAGAAGATAGCTACTGAGGAGGAAGCGAGAGTTGAGAGTTGAAACTCCCGAAGACCGAAAAGATGGAATCAACCATAGCCGTTGGTTTGGAAGAGAACTACATGCCGACAAATCATGGAGGTATCGAAAGGAACATGAAAGATAGGAAAGGAGGATAGATAGTAGTCGTTGATCATGGATCGTCACTGAAAGTGAGAGATTGATGGACAAGATGGATTGTGGATCCATAACTTGCTTAGATGTTAAAAATCTTAGAGCGGGCTGCAATTTTTTACCATGGTTTTAACAAAGTGATGCATGGCAGCTAGAGGTGAATTATGGGGTGAAAAGAGGGTTGGTATAAAACCGCTCTTTCCCACACCCACAAAGACATTTTTTTTTCGTAAGGTCATAACCTAGGGCCATATGAAGGAAGGGGCTAATTAAAAAGGAGTTAGCGCCTAAAACTTGACGTTTGAGAAGTGCGCAGACAAAGGTCACAGGTATCATAGGACCAAAAAGGGGGCTGGTGTATAATTGTTTTGGGTTTAATAAGGAGCCCAAAGGGTCAATATGACTCAGAAGGAAGAAAGATCCTAGACCCAGAGGTCATGCATCCCCGAGGAGAGAAAAGGGGGGGGGTCTGCATCAATATGGATGTGTAATTTTGCATATGTACATGCTTGGATATGCATATAACATGTTGGTGAACTTAGAATAGTCTATTATTATGAAATAATGTTTGAGTATGACTAAAGGATGGATTATGTATTATGTGGATGTTGTCGTTGTGTATAATTTCCATCGAGGTGAAGACCCATGAGGATGGCAAGAATGGTGATCAAAATGATGAAGGAAGAATCTGTGAGCTTCTACAAATATCAGTTGGTCAGACAACAATAAGTAGGTTGGTAACAACTAGGAAGGTATGCATTTAGTTTATGTTGATGCATACATGTTGAAGGGGATCAAGGTAAGGATTCCCTCAGTTAATTTTCAGTATTTAAATTGATATGTAATGGTCGATGGCCTAGAGTGTGTAAGTGTTGTTGATGCTAGAATGCACTTAGATAAAATATCAGTTGCATATTATGTTATGATTGGTTATGGGATCATAACCAGGTTAATTCAGGAGACATACTCCTTATATAACAATGAATACCCATAGAGCCATGAGTGAAAACCCAAGAAGTTGGAGGTATCACCTGAATCTATGATGGTAAGGTAAGAGAAGTTCAGTCTTGAAGAGTAACTGGATGTTGAAGAATCCAGAGTCTATAAAACAACTTGGTGTGGAATTTGATTCATCCAAGTACGAGATTGGGTTAGTTGGACCCAGGAAATTAATGAAAGTTGAAGGTTAATATCAACTTAGTTTGGGACTATAAATCAAAAGGCAGCCAAGAGTGATTTGGCTAGAAAGTGCTTAGGACAAAAATAGTCATGTACAGTGACTACAATGAGAGAACAAGAAGATTCAGGAATCCGGGAAGAATTGGATACTTCTAGGATCAGAAAGAAATTTTTTTATAGGAAGAAAGAAGTTGCTGCAATTTTTGTGGCAGCAAGTATGTTATGGCTTGTTGGGTCAGCCAGAGGAAAGAATGCTTGCATGTTTTCAAGTGTTGTTTGTGATGTTGTTTCATAAGGAGTGAAGAAATAGAGAGTTGAAGTGTTGGTTATAAGTTTGATAAAAGAAGCATGAAATCTTCTACTGCTATTAGACTTTCAGGTAGTATAAAATTTATTAATGGTAGTCATGCAAGTATGAGTTTGTATTACTCTTTTTGCATAATTGTTGAAAGGAAATTTAGGTAAGAATTTCCTCAGCCAGAGTTATTTTATAAAATCACATGATTATATTATTGAATGCATACCACTGGATGTGGTAAAGGATGGAGGACTATATTAATTCAAGGATTTTTAGCTTCTGAATGCACACACTGGCATAGTAGAATGTCGTGTTAATTTGGTTATGGGGTGATAACCAAAGAATTAAAAGATAAGAACTTGTTATAAGAATGAATGCCAGTAAGCTAGTCATGTATGAGATTGGGACATGGTTGGATATGGAAAGATATGGATATGGAAAGGTTATGAGCCACACATGTACTCAAAGCTTCCTACCTTTAAATAAAACTAGGACTGCAACCTTTTTGCTAACACTATTTAACACCACAGAATTATATTCTTGGTGTAGTGTTCAGGTCGAAAAGGAAGGCATCCAATTAATTGGGAAGACAATAGGAAGTGTGTGGAGAATGTGTCAACACATTGACCAAAATTCCAACTCATGGATGGTGATATACATGAGTGATATAAAGATAATTATGTAAATCAATACAAGGGTGCAATGAATAAATAGGCATTGAGAGTTGTACTTGTGTCTAGTAAGGGGCAGAGTTGCACTCATACATGAGAATTGTATACTTAAATGCACTTTGTTGAATGCATTTTGTGAGTGCATGTATATATTTTTTTGGCATGGAAATAATTGTACTAATGGCTGAAATGTTGCTAACTCATGAAGTTGAGAACATTTCAGGAACTGTTAAACATTGCAACAAGAAAGTTGTAAGCCAGGTAGTCACAAGAATAGAGACTGCAAAAAATATTATGTTCAGAAAATTGAAATAATAAACTTACTCTTATTAATTATGAACATGCATATGCATAGAATGATGATTCATTCTATTTGGTTAAGTTGTTTGGTAATTGTGATTGAATTTCTATGTGCAGACAATTCTAAGATCATTGCATAAGGTGTTGTACATGTTGAATTATGATGTATAGAAAATTGAAATAATAAACTTACTCTTATTAATTATGAACATGCATATGCATAGAATGATGATTCATTCTATTTGGTTAAGTTGTTTGGTAATTTTGATTGAATTTCTATGTGCAGGAAATTCTAAGATCATTGCATAAGGTGTTGTACATGTTGAATTATGATGTATAGAAAATATTGACAATTTGTTGGTAGTATGCAATATGAAGTCTTGTAGGAAATTGGTATGCATTTTGGTGCCTGTGGAAAATCACAAGGATGGTTTCATTCATAATATGACAATAGCCAAGATGACTTATGAAATGGAATTTCCTGTTTTAGGGAAAAAGTTGAATTCCTTTTTAAACTAAGTTGGAGTTCCTAAATGAATTCTTTGATGTTTTCTCATGATAACTGCATGTGGGTGATGTAGATGAGATGATGTTTATTAAAGTTATAATGTTGACTACAAAGAGTAGGTCGGGTGCTATAAGATAAATCAGTAAATGCTGACATAAACTAATCTCCCTAGATCCACCTAGATCTAGAACAAAACAAGACAGGACATGGCGCTTTCCCTAAGTTACAATCATTGATCTTATTACCAAAGAAAGAATTGATGACTTACCTTTGAGTTCTCTTCCTTATATATTTGTTGTTCTTGTTTCACTCTAGAGCTCTTGTGAGACTGATCCTACAGTGAGACACAAACAACCATAGTGAAAGCAGTAAAGTATATTTAATGATAACCTATGCATATGATCAAGGAGTTATGCAATAAAATAAAGAATGTTGTATGGGAAATAAACATGCCATTGTATTATATTAAATAATAGGAAGAGAGATTACAACCAAATTCCTTGATGTCATAAAGTCCCTTCCAATGATTCCTTGCTTCCCACAAACTTTTGATCCAAGGATTCTAAGATCAATAAATTATCTTGACAAAGTAATTCTCAAAAGCCAAATCCAAGCTACAAAAATCAATAACTCAACGAAGCCAACTTTCTCCTTGAGAGCTCCTCTCCTTTTATAAGCTGAAGAGGATAAGGTGAGGAGGTTAGGATGATCCCACTAAATCATGAAATTGAGTAAGATCCAAATCGTTCAGAGGCCACCTCACCATAGAATCTTCTCCTTCTAGAAGCATCTAGAAGACACTCATTTTTCCCACATACAGGAATTTCCGCACCCTAGCTATAGAGCAGCTTGCAGAAAACAGGAATTTCCTCACCTTGGCTATAGTGTAGCCTACAAAAACCAAGAATTTCCTCACCCTGGCTATAGTGTAGCCTGCGGAAACCAGGAATTTCCTCACCTTGGCTATAGTGTAGCCTATGGAAATCCTCTTTAATAGGGTTTTTACAAAGGAAAATACAACTTCTTCTCTCAGTAAAAGTTCTTCTCCCTTCATTCTTCAGGAATTTAGGCCATTGACCCCTCTTAAGGAAACATATAGGTTTACATCATTAATGGTCATAAGGGTGACGAAAATAATGTGTAACACGGGGAAGATGTTGATTGGAAATATCTGAAGGCAGTTGGAACTTTGAAAGCCACAATGCTCTGAGACTTCCTGAGCATGCTTGTTGTCAAAGCTCAAGGAAAGGGAGGTGTAGCAGCCAGTGGACTTTGTGACAGTGAAGGTGTACACTCTTGGGGTGAGACAAGCATGTGGGGAATGAGAGACCATTGGTTGGAGTGATGTTGAGGTTTGAATGGTTGGAGTGTTGTTGAGTTTTGGTACCTTGGCCTATACCATGTGGATATGGATTGTTGACTGTGGCTATCCTGGGAAGCCATTGCCTCGATGGAGTCATATCCCTGCTCAGGGGTGGAAGGTCTTCTGAAATCAAAAGATAAGTACAATTCTCTAACTATTGTATGTTGTGTATGTTGGATATAGGTTTTAATGTTATTAGAATTGTCTGTGTATGCATATATATACATTGCATATATGCTTTCGATAATTTCATCCATGATTGTACATAATGTGTTTCATATTTCATTGCTTAAAAAATATATACTTGATATTAATCATGTAATTGATTGGAATGTGATTCAGGTGGAGAAAGAAGTCATCTTGAAAGTGCATCCAGTGTGCATATTTGACCAGGAAAGGTAAGCAGCTCTGGAATCGAGCCATGGGGCTTGTAAAGGTCTAGTGGACCTGGTACGGTCCTGGCGACGCGACATGGGAGCATGAAGATGTTATGCAGGCAGAATACCCACATCTTTTTGAATATTTTGGAAATATTGTTGATGATGTGTAAAGAGTTTCACTGAGGACAGTGAAAAAATAAGGGGAGGGGATTGTAATATCCCCAAGGACGAGACCCAATGATATTATGAATTGTAATCATTTTTAAAGGTTGGTGAGCCAAGTGTTGATAAGTTGGTGGGATTATGTGTTTACTAGGCCAGAGAGCCTAGGTGTTAAAGGCCAGGAGCCTGATTTTGTATATGTAATTATGAAGATCATTAATAAAATATAAACATCACTGCGTCCAGACTGACCACAAAGAAAGAGTGATGGGGGACTAAGATTCCACAAGGTTGGGTAAGGGAGGAGGCTAAGTGTGTGGGCCTAGGGGCTAAGATAGGGGGATTACCTCTAAAGGGGATAATAATTTATTATTATTTTCATAAGGCTAAGGTGGACATGTTGAGTGTTTCCCTAAGTTCCTTTAAAGGGAATGTGTGCTAAGTGGAACTCATGCGGCTCCAGGAAGACAAGTGTCAACCTGAGCGCATGCATTTATAGCTGGGAAAGCCAACACTATTGGGTTCTCTTCCCATTTGGTCATCCTTCGTCTGAGTTTCTTGGGATCTGGGACGCCTGAACCCATTTTTCCTCTACATCTGCATATGCATTGTGTTCCTGGTCATGCAACCTGAAACCCATGGGAAAACCGACAAACTGATTCGTTTCTTCTGGGAAGTCAAAGTATCCCTTATTTTTCTGAGTTGTGTGGTGTTGTAACTATGGGTTGTTGTGGCCACACAGTTCATCCATGAGACATTTTATGTCTCCTGAGGAACCCAACACCTGGGTAATCGCCTTATCCATGCCGTGTTTTAGAGTGGGTTGTTTCCGCCTGCAATGCCATGCCCATCTGTTGATGTTGTTTTCATACCTGTGTGAATGAGTGTTGAACCATTTTTATTTTCCTTCTTGTGCTGGAACAAAGTTGAAGAAGCAGGTTGTCAGGCCTGTGTGAAACAATTTCTCCAGGTGAGAGAGGTGTTTGTGGTTGAAAAGACAAGTTGTCAGGCCTCTAAGCATCTCTCTCCAGGTGAGAGATTTGTTTGGGAAGTATTTTTCTCCTAGAGAGAGTCTAACACCAGCTACGAAGCTCTGAGAATTTCTAATATGGCCTATTACTGAGACCTAGAGAGGGAGGTGAAGCACCGATGGATTGTGCTTGTGAAGGTGTATACTCCCGGGTGGAACAAGCATGTGGGGAATGAGAGTCCATGAGTAGTGGGCATAAGAAGGCTCCTGGAGAGAATCCTTCCATCTTCTTTGTGCAGTTTTCTATAACCTCGGTCTAGTATAGGATTCCCCTGCCCTGGGTGGATCTTAGTCCCAGCTCGGGGGTGACCCACTATTGAGCATGATGAGCAGCATGATCTATGGTTGGGAGGTTCGTGGAAGGTCTGCACGTAGTTGGTGGTATTCTAATAAAACATAAGCACCACTTTTATGTTTATTTACATGTTGTGTAATGGAATATATGTCGTAATTGATGAGGATATCTTGTATATGTTGTATATGTTGCATGTATAGGATTACTTTTATTTCCGAATTATTATGTTATATATATGTAGAATAGGAATTCTATGTTTATATGGATGTGTATGTTTTTCTGCAAGTATCTATGTGTGGCATAGCCCAGTAGTTTAAGGATGAAGCTATCACAAATCAGAATAAAGCAGTAGAGTTGAAGGAGTAGTGACATTGCTCGGCTATTGGTCGCTGGGGATGTTACAATTTTCATTTTTCATTGCATGTTTATTTGGATGTTGTATCTTAGGTTGTGTTTGCAAAAGAAAACAAGTCCTAACCCAAATTTCATTTCGTACTTTCCTTCCTGAAAAGATTAAGTCGTTACATTTCATTCGAAATGAAAAAATAATTATATAGATTGAGCATAGGATCTTGATTTTCATTTGAAAGATTTTCATTTTAAGTGAAAATAGACAATCTTCATTTGTAGGAATTATTTTACTTTCATTTGCATCAAAGAACAATGTTTTAAAAATATCCATATTTCTCCTCATTTTCATCTCTAAAAGAACATCACAAGTTTCATCACCGCACCCTCGAGTAATCAAGCTTTTAAAATTAACACTTAAATATAAAATCAATTAGACTTTCTCATTGGTAGGGTATACCGACTATACTAGGATTTAAAGACTTGGATTAGGTCTGGAGAGAAAACTCTCCAAGGCCACTAATCAAACTTAAGAATTTTAGATAGGGAGTGTTGAAGTCTTGTGTCGTAAAAGTTATTCGGGACCCTCCTCTAACACAGAGGCTAAAAATGAGGTCACATGAGGAAAGGAAGTAGAGATAGCCCATCCAAAGACAGACCAAGCATAATGGGGATCATATTTGAGGGTCACTCTTGGGATTCTACTGACTGCATCTAAATACGAAGCTTCATGGACCTTGAATCCATTTGAGATTATCAATTGTCTTCTAGACCATTTGATTTTGGTACCCTTGAAAGGATTCAGACATAATTATCATGCTCGTATGATTTGCCCGACTATCGACTGTACCCTTTTGGTGATTGATTGTGAGTTGGAAACATAGTTTCCTTTTATAGGTACTTACATAGGTGAATGTTGGGGGCATACTGCGGTACCTAGGACATATGTTGGACCACTCTTCATAGAGTATACCTAGAGGGTGTTTCCATGTTCTAGTTACACTTGCATCAATAACTTTCTCTATTGTTGGTTGGTGTAATTATTCTTCCTCTTTTTCTATCATTTTCTTGATTTATCTTTAGGTACTTTTTAGTGTCTTCTCTGTTCTTCCCCTTAGATTTTCATTAGAGTGTGGGTTCATAGTTTCACAAAGTGGATGATCAAAAACTCCACCATTCATATAGGCTTCAATTCATTCCACCATTAAATATGGATCCACCCCTTCGCTCGTTGAGGTGAAGGTTGGATAAAAAAGGTTCTTTCGAAACTATTGGACCACAAGAAATTGTACCCAATCACATTCCAAGAGGAGACACTTTTTTACCAGATGTAAATCACATTTTAGACCTCAAAGTTGAAGGCTTTGTTAGGCCAAGGAACCCTCTAATAAGTGACCTCTCAGCACTAGTTCTTGTTTAGATAGTTCCTCCTAAGGTGACTATCCCTAATCGTTGTCTCGTTAGGCAAATTACTATAGAAGAAAATGATGTTACTTCTAGTGGGAGTCCTCATTCTCCCACTTTGGATATAGGTGCGAAGGTTGTGTTTCCATCTCTTGCACCTTCCCCTTCGATAAATTCCTCTCAAAAAATGGATACCACTTATGTCAGTGGAGGAGTCCCTATCAGGACTACAACCATTGTTCATTCTATGGTCATGAAGAATCTGTTGGTTGGTCTGTTCTCGTATGGGATGTTAGGATTCAACATGACCTCGACTCTAACCCACTCTACTTTACAACCTATCGGTTTGGGTGTGGAGAGTTATAACACTCTCCTGCAAGGACCCATTGGGGGCACCACTACTCTCTTCATTTCATTTCCTTTCGATGGGGGTCATTTTCCCCCTCCACCCCCTCCCTCGGAGGTGCTTCCCAATAACCATCTGGGCCCATTGTTAGTTCTATATTGATTAGCGGAGGGAGTCAAAGGCTCAACATTCCATGAATCTAGTTGGGTCCATGGAGTTCTCATTATTTGGTTCTTTTACAAATAATTCCTTTTCTTCGTCAGTGTTTTCGTCAAGGGGATACCCCTTCCTTAATCAATCCATCCCTGCTCAAGGTTATATTACTTCACAGGGAGAGATGGAAGGATATAGATCCTTCCAAGGTCTAGGGAATCCTAAGAATAGTTCTATCCCTCAACACAAGATGTCGATTGGAGGTAACCCATCCCACTCTCAGTGGAACCCTATGCAAGGTTTAGTTCCTATGAATGGGGGATCAACTAGGGGAAACCTCAACCAAAGCCAATAGAATTCCATGCAAGGGGAATGTACCACTCAAGGCATGTCACCCAACTATTTGAAGTCATCTATGATGAAAACAAGTGCATTGTTTCTGTTCGCTAACCAAGGAAACCATGGTTTTTTCTAGAACCTTGGTCAACATGAAAGATTTCCTGGAAACCTTGTGTGACCCAATTTCCATGTCCTTATTTTCTAGAGAACACGTCACAACCAAGGTTACCATTTATGGAAACTCTTCATTTTCTAGAATTTTCAAGGTTATTGAACAACCCCATCTATCATTTTCTAGGTTGGCCTCCTGTGTCGACCAAGTTTCCTTTAAATATCCCAAAATTTGAAGGAAATTCTGGCGAGGATCCAGGCGATCATATCACTACTTTTCATTTGTGGTGCTCCTCGTATTCGCTAAATGATGATTCCATTAAGTTGCAATTGTTTCAATGAAATCCTCATAGGGGGTGTCATGAAATGGTATATTGAGCTCGAAGACTCAATATATTTTTACTTTAATGATATGGAGATGGTTGTTTTGAACCATTTCCAACTACCAATGAGATACAATGTCGACATCGATATGCTAGAAAAATTTTAGTAGACTAAGGCAATCCATATCTTTGATCATATCTAGGAATGAAATAATTGTAAGAGCTTGATCAAGGTCAACATCCCTCCCACATTTTTTCTTGAGAAGTTCCTGAAGTCTTTGGTTCCCTATATATCCAAAGACATCGCGACTTCTGGATTATTTTCTAAGGAAGAGGCAATAATGAGAGCTCAACAGCTTGAGTTGATATATTCAAAATCCGATATGTTTTATGATATTATTCCTTATGCATCACATTCAACCTTTAACTTGGCCAAACTTAATTTTGAGCCTCATGCTGATGGTATTGTGGGCTCGACGCAAAACAAGCCCATGGATCTATTGTCTAACCAAATGCAACAATTATCGTTACAATAGATTATATGGCCAGCCAGACTTCTAGTATGGTTTCCCCTGCCACCCAGACATCTGAAGTACACATTGTGTAGACGACAAACCCCAAGGATAACCAACAACCTAAGGAGAAAAATAAGAGCAAGGGTAAGAAGGTTCGGGGGGGGGTAATGAAACAAAGGCTTCTAACAATGTTGCAGAGGGAAAAAATTAAAAGAAGAAGGTAAAGTTCCCTTATAATATTTGCAAGGAAGACCACCTTACTCATCAATTCCCATGGATCAAGGATGCCCAAAATTTGTTGGTGCAGCAACAATCTGTTGTGTTAACTAACCCTTTTCCTCAAGGGAAGAATATGATGCAAGAATCCTCATCCAAAAACATGCCTGGGGGAAATCAAGGTGCCACCACCCATGAATCTAATCCTGAATCTACAAATGTATATATGATGAGGGTGGATGATTATCTTCAGACTACAACCCATGATTATGGAACGCCTAAATCCTTGGATAAAGCTAAGAGATCTCCTGACCCATCGACACCTCTCCATATTGAGAAGTCGATAGGAGACACAATTAATTATATCCCCAAAGGTGCGCTCAATAATGTGTATTATAACCCAAATTCATGGGTTGCTCGAAACTACTCTATTGTTGAAGAGTTGGGGAAAAACCCTTGCACAATGTCTGCTCTAGAGGTTAACCATAGTTTCCCCTCACAAAGAAAAGTGTCGATGCAAACTTTAGGTTCCTATGATCCTACTAATTCAGGATCTATTGTGTTTGGCGCTTCAATGTAAAAACTCGTTTTCCTTATCATGTTGCCTTTTAGATAGTAGTGGTTTAGACTAGAAAATATTTGATGTGAAACATATTTTGCACTATGGTAGACAAGGGAGCATCAACTTGTGTTATGTCGCTTTCATGTTGGAAGTATATTGGTCATCCTGAGTTAGCTCCATCCCCCACATTGTTAACAACATTGTTAACTACATTAGCTCCTTTCCCATGCAGTTGGAGGGAAAAATTGTATGTGTCGAAGTCAAAGTAGTCAATGCACCTCTCGAATACAACCTTTTGTTGGGTCGAATTTGGACTTATGTGATGAAAACATTATTGTCCTTAGTTTTTTGAATGCTATGCTTTTCTCATGAAGGAAGGATCATCATTATCGATCAATTGTCCTTCTCTCATCCTAACCCTTCATTAGGGGCATCGAAGGTCCCGATGATTGATAATCCAGAGCAAGGTAATATCAAATTAGGATTTGTTTTTTTTCCATATTTGATGGGTACATTTGACTTGTCACCAAATTCAGATGATGTTAAGTTTATTTCAGTTTTCTTCAATCAATGTAAAACTACTATTATTCAAGTGAGTTTGTTTCAAACGTCTTCCTTTGAAAATACATGGACTTTACCTTCCCCATCATCTTCAATAAAGGGGGTAGGGAATCCTTTCATGGTGATTCCCCTCTCTAGAACTGAGGTTGCGTAAAGTGTTGTCTAGAAATCCTATGAAAACCTTGATTTGGCTCCCCCTCAAGAGATGGATCCTGTTATAGAGAATATTTGGGCTCAATATTCTCTTACTTCACATGATACTTTGGACTCTGTCTTTCCTTCTGACAAGGAAATTTTAGAAGGAATGATGACTCCAGATAGGCCTTGGGATGATCTCCATCATAGATCATATCTTTCTCCCAAGCTTAGGTGAGTGGTAGAAGGAGAATTTATGTCAACCATGAATGGAGATGTCACTTACCCCATCAACCCTTTGGCATCACATGGGATATATGTCGAAGGAAACATGGAAAGCATATTTGAGACAATCCTAATTGATATCTCCAAAATCCATGGGGTGTCAAAAATGTCTTCATTGGGGAGGATTGTTCCCTGGAGGAGATTCGAACATATAATTATTTATTAAAAGAGTTTCATGACATGTTTTCTTGGTCCTACGAGAAAATTCCAAGAAGTGACCCCCTAATTGTTGAACATGAGATTAAAAATTGTCTTGATGCTAAGCCCATTTGACAAAATCTCTGCCCGGTCAACACTCGAAAGGTAGTGACCAGTAAGGATGAGGTAGAAAAATTGCTCAAGGCGGGTCTCATCTAATCCAGTTGAGTTTATAAAATGGGTGTTGAATCATGTTCCCATCAACAAAAAGTAGGGTACAGTTTGAGTATGCATGGATTTCCATGATCTAAACAAAGCATGCCCAAAATATAACTTTCCTACCTTCTTCATTGATCAAATTATTTATATGTGTGCAGGTTGCGAAATTTTTATGTTTATGGATAGTTTCTTAGGGTATAATCAAATCCATATGTGGCCTGAGAACTGACACAAGACCATATTTATATACCCTTGGGGTACCTTTGCATATAATAAAATTCCCTTTGGCCTTAAAAATGCTGGAGCTACTTTCCAGCGAGCCATCATGTTCACTTTTCATGACCTTATATATATATTTGAAGACTACCTTGATGATATTTTGTCACGTTCTCAGAAGAGAGTTGACCATCTCGATGATCTTCGACTTATTTTTGAGAGGTGTCATTATTACTGGATTCATTTGAATCCCAACAAATGTAATTTTTGCGTTAGATCGAGATGTATTTTTGTATTTATTGTGTCCAAAAAAGGGATCATGGTTGATCCCCTCAAGGTTGAGGCAATTGTTCAATTTCCTCTCCTGTGCACAGTACCTCAACTTAAAATCCTCTAAGAGAAGGCTAAATTTTTATGGTGAGTCATCACTAACTATGTTAAAATCACAAAGGGGTTTATGCATCTTTTTAAGAAAGGGGTCCCATTATATTGGGACAAAGAGGCGCAAAACTCTTTTTAAGCATTGAAAAGTTCCTTAGTGTCTTCCCTTCAACTCATCCCTCTTGATTATGGAAAGGATTTCCTATTATATTCGGTTGCAGTAGAATCCACCATCAACATGGTCCTAGTTCAGGAAGATGATGCACTCCAAGAAAACATTATCCATTACCTCATCTAGGGCTTAATTAGACCATAGATCAACTATACTCATGTCAGAAACTGGCTCTGGCAGTTTTCCATTCCATCATGAGATTTCATCATTATATTTTACTGTGTAGTACTTCCTTCATGACCGTCGTCAATCCATTTCAATATGTTTTTACACGATGATTCATTGGAAACAATATTAGTTGGTGGATCGTTATTGTACATGAGTTTTATTTAGACTTTGTTTTGGCAAAGTCCAAGAAATCTATGGTATTTGCAGAGTTAATCTCAGAGCTTCTAATTAAGAGTGGAAAATGTTTTCCTGAGGATTCATTTTTGGATGAGGACCTCTTCCTCATTGCGTCTTCCAACCCTTGGTATGGGTATATACTTCTGTATATCCAGACTTTGAAGTGTCACCCCTTTGCTTCTAGTGATGAACATTGATGGATATGTCATCAAGCCCGCCATTACCTTATTATCAATGAATTTTTTAATCATTGAGGAGTTTATTTTATTCTTCGTCATTGTCTGAACCATGAAGAAGAATATCTTGTGCTAAATGATTTCTACACTGGATCATGTGGCAGTCAAATCAATCACAAGAAATTGTGCCCAAACCCATTCCAGGAGGAGACACTTTTTCACCATATGTAAATCACATCCCAGACCTCGAAGCTGAAATATTTTTTAGGCCATGGAACCCTCCGATAAGTGACCTCTCAACACTAGTTCTTGTTTAGATAGTTCCTCCTAAGGTGACTATCCCTAATCGTCGTCTCGTTAGGAAACTTACTATGGAAGAAAATGATGTTACTTCTAGTGGGATTCCGCATTATCTCACTTCAAATATAGGTGAATAGGTTGTCTTTCCACCTCTCACACCTTCCCCTTTGATAAATTACTCTCAACAAATGAATACCACTTATGTCAATGGAGGAGTCCCTATCATGACTACAACCATTGTTCATTCTATGATCACGAAGAATTTGTTGGTTGGTTCTTTCTCATATGGGATGTCGTGATTTAGTACGAACTTGACTCTAACCCACTCTACTTTACAACCTATCGGTTTGGATGTGGGGAGTTCTAACACTCTCCCGCAAGGATCCCTTTGGGGCACCACTGCTCCCTTCAATGCACTTCCTTTCGATTGGGGTCATTTTCTCCCTCCACCCCCTCCCTCAGAGGTTCTTCCCAGCAACCATCCAGACCCGTTCTCAGTTCTATATTTATTAGAAGAGGGAGTCAGAGGCCTCAAACTTCCATGAATCCAGTTGGGTCCATGGATTTCTCATTATTTGGTGCTTTTACGATAATTCCTTTTCTTCGTCATCGTTTTCATCAAGGGGATACCCCTTCCTTAATCAATCCATCCATGCTCGAGGTTATATTACTTCGAATGGAGTGATGGAAGGAGATATATCCTTCCAAGGTCTAGGGAATCCTAATAATAATTCTATCCCTCAACACAAGATGTTGATTGGAGGTAACCCATCCCACTCTCAGTGGAACCCTATGCAAGGTTTAGTTCCTATGCACGGGGGATCGATTGGGGGAAACCTCAACCAAGGCCAATGGAAATCCATGTAGGGGGAATGTACCACTCAAGGCATGTCACCCAACTATTTTAACTCATCTATGATGCAATTTTGTTGTTCCTTTACACTAACGAAGGAAACCATGGGTTTTTACAGAACCTTGGTCAACATGAAAGATTTCCTAGAAATCTCATGCGAGTCAATTTCCAGGTCCTTATTTTCTAGAGAACACGTCACAACCAAGGTTACCATTTATGGAAACTCTTCATTTTCTAGAATTTTCAAGGTTATTGAATAACCCCATCTATCATTTTCCAGGTTTTCCTTTTGTGTCAACCAAGTTGGCTTCATATATCCCAAAATTTGAAGGAAAGTCTGGTGAGGATCCAGGTGATCATGTCATGAATTTTCATTTGTGGTGCTCCTCGAATCTGCTAAACAACTATTCAATTAAGTTGCAATTGTTTCAATGCAATCCTCATAGGGGGTGCCATGAAATGGTATATTGAGCTCGAAGACTCGATATATTCTTACTTTAATGATATGGAGATGGTTGTTTTGAACCATTTACAACTACCAGTGAGATACGATGTCGACATCAAGATGTTGAAAATTTTTGAGTAGACTATGGCGGTCCATATATTTGATCATATCTAGGAATGAAATCATTTTAAGAGCTTGATCAAGGTCAACGTCCCTCCCACATTTTTTATTGAGCAGTTCCTAAAGTATTTGGTTACCTATATCTCCAAAGACATCGTGACTTCTGGATTGTTTTCTAAGGAAGAGGCAATAATGATATCTCAACAGCTGGAGTTGATATATTCAAAATCCAATATGTTTTATGATATTATTCTTTATGAATAAAAATTAACCTTTAACTTTTCCAAACCTAAGTCTGGGCCTCATGCCGATGGTATTGTGGGGTTGGTGCAAAACAAGCCCATGGATCTATTGTCTAACCAAATGCAACAATTATCGTTACAATAGACTATATGGCCAGCCAAACTTCTAGTATGGTTTCCCCTGCCACCCATACATATAAAGTACACACTATGGAGACGACGAACCCTAAGGGTAACCAACAACCCGAGGAGAAAAATAGGAGCAAGGGTAAGAAGGTTCCGGGGGGTAATGAAACAAAGGCTTCTAATAATGTTGGAGATGGAAAAAATGAAAAGAAGAAGGTCAAGTTCCCTTATAATATTTGCAAGGACGACCACTTGACTCATCGATGCCCATGGATCAAGGACACCCAAAAAAATTTGGCGCAACAACAATATGTTGTGTTAACTAATCCTTTTCCTCAAGGGAAGAATATGATGCAAGCATCCTCATCCAAAAAAATGCCTAGGGGAAATCAAGGTGCCACCACACATGACTCTAATCCTGAATCTAAAAATGTATATATGATGAGGGTGTATGATTATCTACAGAATACAACCCATGATTATGGAATGCCTGAATCTTTGGATAATGTAAAGGGAGCTCCTGAACCATCAACACCTCTCCATATTGAGAAGTCTATAGGAGACACAATGAATTGTATCCCCAAAGGTGCGTTCAAGAATGTTTATTATAACCCAAATGCATGGGTTTCCCATAACTACTATGTTGTTGAAGAGATGAGGAAAACCCCTTGCACAATGTTTTCTCTAGAGGTTAAATAGAGTTTCCCCTCACAAAGAAAAGTGTCGATCTTGACTTTAGGTGCCTACGAGCCTACTAATTCAGGATCTATTGTGTTTGGATTCTCCAATGTAAAAACTTGTTTTCCTTATAATGTCACCTTTTAGATAGTAGTGGTTTACACCATAAAATATTTGATGTGAAACATCTTTTGTACTATGGTAGACAAGGGAGAATAGACTTGTGTTATGTCGCTTTCATGTTGGAAGGATATTGGTCATCCTGATTTAGCTCCATCCCCCACATTGTTAACTACATTTGATGGCCATTCTTTTCGACTGCATGACCTAATCCCCTCCTTTCCCATGTAGTTGGAGGGAAAACTTGTATGTGTCGAAGTCGAAGTAGTCAATGCACCTCTCCAATACAACCTTTTGTTGGGTTGAATTTGGACTTATGCGATGAAATCATTAGTGTCCTTAGTTTTGCGAGTGCTATGTGTTTCTCATGAAGGAAGGATCGTCATTGTCGATCAATTGTCATTCTCTCGTCCCGACCCTTCATTAGGGGCATTGAAGGTCCTGATGATTGATAATATAGAGTAGGGTAATATCAAATTAGGTTTTGGTTTTTTTCCATATTTGATGGGTACGTTTGACTTGCCACCAACTTTAGATGATGTTAAGTTTATTTCAGTTTTCCTCAATCAATGTAAAACTGCTATTATTCATGTGAGTTTCTTTCAAACGTATTACTTTGACAATCCATGGACTTTACCTTCCCCATTGTCTTCGATAGAGGGGGTAGCGAATCCTAGCATGGTGATTCCCCTCTCTACAACTAAGGTTGTGTAAAGTGTTGTCTAGCAAGCCTATGAAAACCTTGATCTAGCTCCCCCTCAAGAGTTGGGTCCCGTTATAGAGCCTATTTGGGATCAAGATGATCTTACTTCACAAAATACTTTGGACTCTGTCTTTCCTTCTGACGAGGAAATTTTAGAAGGAATTATGACTCCAGATAGGCCTTAGGATGATCTCCGTCATAGATCATATTATTTTCCCAAGATTAGGAGAGTGGAAGAAGGAGAATTTATGTCAACCATGAATGGAGATGTCACTTGCCCCATCAACCCTTTGTCATCACATGGGATATATGTCGAAGGAAACATGGAAAAAATAGCCAAGACAATCCTAGTTGATATCTCCAAAATCCCTGTGGTGTCAAAAACGTCTTCATTGGGGAGGACTGTTCCCCGAAGGAGATTCAAACGTACACTGATTTATTCAAATAGTTTCGCAACGTGTTTTCTTGGTCCTACAAGAAAATTCCAGGAAGTGACCCCTTAATCGTTGAACATGAGATTAAAAATTGTCTTAATGCTAAGCTCATTCGACAAAATATCTACCCGATCAACACTCGAAAGGTAGTGACCAGTAAGGATTGGGTAGAAAAATTGCTCAAGGCGGGTTTCATCTACCCAGTCGAGTTGAGAGAATGGGTGTTGAATCATGTTCCCATCAACAAAAAGTAGGGTACAGTTTGAGTATGCATGGATTTCCTTGATCTGAACAAAGCATGCCCAAATATATAACTTTCCTACCTTCTTCATTGATTAAAATATTTATATGTGTGTGAGTTGCAAAATTTTTACGTTTATGGATAGTTTCTTAGGGTATAATAAAATCCATATGTGGCCTGAGAACCAACACAAGACCATATTTATATTCCCTTGGGGTGCCTTTTCATATAATAAAATGCCCTTTGGCCTTAAAAATGTTGGAGCCACTTTCCAGCAGGCCATCACATTCACTTTTCATGACCGTAAAGATATATTTGAAGACTACCTTGATGATATTGTGTCATGTTCTCAAAAGAGATTTGACTATCTCGATCATCTTCGACTTATTTTTTAGAGGTTTCATTATTACCGTATTCATTTGAATCCCAACAAATGTAATTTTTGCATTAGATAGGGATGTATTTTTGGATTTATTGTGTCCAACAAAGGGATCATGGTTGATCCCCTCAAGGTTGAGGCAATAGTTCAATTTCCTCTCCTGTGCACAGTACCTCAACTTCAAAGCCTCCAAGAGAAGGATAAATTTTTATGGTGAGTTATCGCTAACTATGCTAAAATCACAAAGGGGTTTATGTGTATTTTTAAGAAAGGGGTCCCTTTATATTTGGACAAAGAGGCTCAAAACTCTTTTGAAGCATTGAAAAGATCCTAAGTGTCTTCCCCTCAACTCATCCCTCTCAATTATGGAAAGGATTTCCTATTGTATTTGGATGCAGTAGAATCCACCATCAACATGGTCCAGCTAGTTTAGGAAGATGATGCACTCCAAGAACACATTATCTATTACCTCATCTAGGGATTAATCGGACCATAGATCAACTATACTCATTTTGAGAAATTGGCTCTGGAATTTGTCCATGCCCTCCTGAGATTCTGTCATTATATTTTACTATGTAAGACTTCCTTCATGATCGTCATCAATCCCTTTCAATATGTTTTTACGCAATGATTCATTGGAAAAAATATTAGTTGGTGGATCATTATTGTACAAGAGTTTGTTTTGGACTTTGTTCTTGCAAAGTCCAAGAATGCTATGGTATTTGCAGAGTTAATCTCAGAGCTTATGATTAAGAGTGGAAAATGTTTTCCTGAGAATTAATTTTTGGATGAGGACCTCTTCCTCATTGCATCTTCCGACCCTTGGTATGGGTATATACTTGTGTATATCCAGACTTTGAAGTGCCTCCCCTTTTCTTATAGTGATGAGCATCGATAGATATGTCATCAAGCCCACCATTACCTTATTATCAATGACATTGTTTATCGTTGAGGATTTGATTTTATTCTCCATCGTTTTCTTACCCATGAAGAAGAAGATCTTGTGCTAAATGATTTCCACACTAGAGCATGTGGTAGTCACCTTTTTGGGTTAACAGAAACTCATAAAATCCTTTTTGTTGGATACTTTTGGCCCTCTCTATTCAAAGATTGTATTGAGACAATTAAGAAGTGTTATCCATGCTAGATATTCTCTTGCAAAATGAAGTAAAACCATTCTCCTATTTTTCTCTTCATCGTAGTTGGAACCTTCACTAAGTGGGGGATTAATTTCACCACATGCCACCCAACGTATGCTAGGGGAAATCCATACATCATTGTGGTTGTAGACTACTTCACCAAGGGATTCAAATCCATGCCAATGTTTAACAATGATGGAGAAACTATAGCACTCTTTATATTCAACCAAATCATTTCAAGGTTCGGTATACCAAAGAAGATTGTCACTAACCATGACAGTCACTTCTAAAATAAAATGCTAACAGAGTTAAAATAAAATCTAGGATTCATACCAGAACATTCCTCACCCTATTATACATAGGTGAATGGCTAGGTGCAGGTTTTCAGCAAGTCTCTTAAAAACATTCTCTAATGGACAATCAATTCGAATAATTCGAATTGGAATTTGATTTTATACTATGCTATTTGGGAATATCGAACCTTTGTCAAGACTTCTACAAGGTTCTCTCCCTTCCATCTTTTTTATAGGATGGAGGAAGTTTTGAATATAGAGTATCAGATTTATTCCGTCAAGTTGGCAGTGGAAATACTACCCAACACAACTAAACTTGAAGAATGTCTTATCTATCTCAAGGAGCGGAAAGATGCAACCATGTCCAACGAGGCTCATAAAATTCGAGTCAAGTGTCAATATGATAGATCGGTCCACCCTAGGGATTTCTATGAAGGTGATCTTGTCTTGGTATATGATCAAGATAAGGACCCCTTGGGGGAAGGAAATTTCAAACCCATGTGGTTTGGATCGTTCATTATAGAGAAAGTTTTGGAAAAAGGCGCGTACATTGGTTGATTTTGAAGGAAGTGTGTTTCATGGGACCATAAATGGGCTTTATTTAAAGAAGTATTATTCTTAGGTTGGTCACCTTGGTGTGACTTCTTGAAAATATTTTATATTTATCTATAAATTTTAGTTCTTTTTGTCTTATTGAAGTGTTGTTTATTTGTGTATCTACTTTATGGAATATGTTGATGAAATTTGAGGTTTATGTTGGGTTCATGGATGGTGCCAAATGACACAATTGAAGGCTTGCTTCTACATCTTGGGTGATATTTGTGTCCACTAGTCAGTTGGTGTCCTTGGGAGGTGGTTGGCGAGGGGAATTAACCAACAATATTTCTAAATATATTGTAGTTATATAACGACTACATGATGCTCTATCACATGGTATATCTTGCCTTTAGGTATTTTTAGACGCACAATTAGTAGTGTCGTAGTTGAATAGAGTATATCGCATCCACTATCCTATCGTTCACTGACATTTCCTTAGGGTACGCCTCTTAGAAGATTATTGTTATTATATTACATACATTCATGTTCCTCAGAAATTTAATCAATTAATTTATGCTTTAGCAAATCATGTTTTAGATTTGAATATTTCACGTATGTAAATAAGAGCACACACACACACATGTAAAAATGTATGTACAAAATATATCTACTCCATAAGGAAAAAATATAGATGTATATATATAATATCATGTCAAAAAATAGTTTCATGGTACAAAATGTGGACCATAGGCCTCAATACGTGTCAAATATATATTGTTGGTATTAATCCCTCAATACATGTAGAGACACGAAAAATAGGTTCTCTCGACACTCATAATGTCCAATCCTAGTCTAAATTCTAGGCCTATTGGCCATACTATAACACACTATGACATTGGCTAGATGTTGGAAAATATGGACCCATGCTCGAGGAAATCCCACTACAAGTGGCTACATAGACAGTAGTAGGTCCTCAATGTCTTCCATATGGACACTGTGGGTGAGGGCAGTCAGGTTCCTCTCCACCCACGTCAAAATTCGCCCAACCTCTGTTATCAATGATACTTCCTTAGCAAAATCTCCTCCTACTTGGGCCGGCTCTCATGGATGACGTATATACTGAGGGAAGTCCACCAATCAAACTGGTCCCACATCTGTACATATCAAAGTGTAAGTTAGTACCATACCATTACCAAAATTTTTTTTTTTTTTTTCTTTCATAATAAGAAAAGAAAAAAAAAACAATCAATCAAAAAGTAAATTGTACCTATATCATCTTGTTATGTGCCTAGGGGAATGGGCATGTTAGGTTCCCTGATAAAATTGATCCATGCATATGGGTAGTCTTCGATGGTGGGAATTTGATGTTTTCATCAATTGAAGAAGGTATCATTATATGCCTCTTAAACCCCTTCCGCTCCTTGAAATGGCACCAATGCAGCCCACCTGGAGAGTGTTGGGAAATATGTGATATGTCCTCGTACACTCTCCTTTGGTCTTATTCCTAAAACTCTCTCAAAACATAATGCACATAGTATTGTTCCGATTCCAAAATTTTTGTTCTTTCCGCACTTTCAATCTATAAGTTGGGACTTCATATAATGGAGCATAGTGGTGCTCCAGTCAAAGAAAACTCATTGAATACACTAAATGACATAATGCATTTGAGCCCTCGAATCCTGGTGAAGTGCTTTGGATCCAGTGATCCATCCAATCATATACAACACCACCCTCAAGCTTAAACTTCTAATTTTCTAGATTGAGAATTAAGACCCTACTTTCTCAGTCCCAACCTCACAATACGTTGTTATATAATGCGTAATCGCATATGGTCTAGGTGGAAAAGTATTGATGTTCATTGTCTCACCTCTCTTAGAGAGGCCTGTTAGGAAGTAATTACCCTTTGTCGTCTATATGAGAGATTGTCCCTCAAGCATAAAATATCCTCCATCAGGATTCCAATAATCAATCAAATGGTTTAAGAGCCTCTGTTGGGCTCACATATAAGGACATTGAAAATTTTCCATATGCCGCATTGTTTTAGTGCCGCAACTATCCTAGGATATTATTCAACCAGTTGGTCTACCTCTTTGTGCTCTCTTTTCCGCCATTGCACATCCATCGTGCATCATCACAAATCATTTTTTTCGGTTAGTTACTTTTATTTATTTATTTAAGATTGGGCATGTACGCAGTCTATTTTAGCAACAATAGCATATGTATGTGGTCTGAATGTATCTCAACCAGCATACATACACATGTTGACTGTACACTTCCCACGTACACACACAATTTGAGTTTTTTAGGGTGCGTGGGCCCCAAACTGTTCTAAAACTTACAAAAAATGGATGAAAATGAAAGTTTAAGGAAATATTACTTTGTTCAAGAGAGAGTCGATTTTGTCCACCGTAGCTCTCCAAATTTGAAAAAGAAGGAAGAGGGTTTTGTCCTTTTTATCTATTTTTCACAATGCAATGATAAAAATGATGCTTTACTCATATTTGTAGACTTTTTACCCTTTTTGACCTAATTTTGGCCCTAAATTATTCTCTATTGTTGGTTTGGTGGATGAATTGGTTTCTCTTGGTGATCTTTTGGTATAAATCTGTCGAGATATTGGATTTTGACTCTTTAATGGGAGGAATTATTTATAACATCCTATGACTAACATGACTTATCGCCATTTTCATGTAGAGTAGGTCTATAGCACCTTTTATTTGCATATTATTGATGCTTTTTTTCTTTTCTATAGGTTTGATCCCACCGAAGTGCGACACACAACCTTCCATGATGCTCTAGAAGTGTTTTAATTAGGTGGTAGAGCTCTCCTTTCCATGGGTTCCCTAGTTAGAACCTTTTGCTTCACATTGGCACCCATTTTTTAAGTATCCTATAGGCTCAAGAGTCCTTTTAGTCCCTCCATGAATGAGGATTTGAAGCCTCATTTTTCTTCTTGGTTACTTTTTATGTCCTATAGCCAAGGGACTCCCATAGAGCATGGTTTGTCTTATTTCAATATCACTTAAACTATGAAAGAGACATCTAGTGAGAGATTATTTACCCTTTTCGACATCATTTAGATTACATATGAAAAAGAGACCCCATGGAGTTTTCTTTAATCTCTTTTCAGAATCCCTAAAATTGAAAATATTTACGAGCAATCATGTTTCCCTTCATGCTGACCAAAGTGAAATTTAAAGGCACATATGTCCAACGATAGTTTACCCCTTTTTTGGTCCAGATAAATAATATTATGAAAAAGGTATGCCCTAGGAGCTACGTTTTTCTAGGAGATTATTCTCAGGTATACATTTATCCCTTTTCGGGATCGAGGGACTAAATTTACGAAAAAGGGCCATTCTCCCTGGTTTTGGTTTATCTCTTTTTCGAGCCTTGGAGATTATTTACAAAAAAGAAAACCCCTGGAGTCTTCTTTAATCCCTTTTCAGACTCCCTAAATAAGAAAATCTCACCAAGTGTCCTTGTTTCTTTCACATGTGTATAAGTATAAGTTTACCCCTTTTTCCGACCAATATATTAATTAGGAAAAAGGTACACCTCAGGAGACACATCTCGTCGAGAGATTATTCCCAGGTATTGTTTTATTCTTTTTCAGGATTGGGGGACTAAATGTACAAAAAATACCACTTTGGAGTCTTCTTTTAATGTTTTTTTAGACTCTCTAAATGTGAAAATCCATCGATCTTACCTTCTCTGGGCTCGTAAAACTTTACATTGAAGGAATCTCCTCATTCTTTGTGTCAATCCATAATTGCATTGCATGTCTCACTCTTGCATATTTATCCTAATGATGGATCCATCTTGTTGTTGATGTACCTTTAGAGAATTCCTTAGGTGTAGTCCTTGCAACATTTTTTCCTTTGCGATCTGACACCCTATCCCACGGAGGAATTTTTCCTGAGTGTCCTTATCCTACACATGTCCCCTTGCACTGAGAATCAATATGTTCCATGCACTTGGAACTAGTTTTCCTTCCCACGACACTCATTCCTCCTTTGTAACGTAGTGTTATTTTGTTATTTTTCAAGATCGTTAAATATATGAAAAATTCAAAAAAATAAAATATTCTAAAAAAGAGGAGAAAGGGATGCATTATCTTTTTTATTGGCATAAATCTTGTCACCCTTGAACAAAGAACATCTTTGTGTATGTCACTCAGTTTTTGGATTTAGCATGATCTTAGGAAGTTGTTCTTATTACATAGGGTTCTTTCCTCCTTTGTTTGGTTAATATTCCAAACATATGGAGAGTTTGTGATGCCTCATTTACCATAGACTTATGTCAATAACATGCTTCATGATTCACTTTATATGTCGTTCTTTTGACCAAGGGAATTTTTACAGCCCGAGTCAACCATTATGTAGTCAGTCTCTTGACCTTCGAAATCCTACCATCCTAAGAGTCCTATCAAGTCCACATTCAGATCAATGAAGTTTTTTGCCTGATGTTCGAGATCGTCCAGTCTTTTCATGATGACTAGTCGAAGACCTCACGGTAGTGAGTGTTACACTCTTATTATACTACTACCTGAGTTTTGAATATCTTTAATTTATTTCTCAAGTTATGAAGTTATCATGTCCAGCTACAAACATAGATACTTCCTGAAGATCAACTTGTATATGTTATTGTACTATTATATCTTCCGATGATTTTGAGACATAGATCCACTGTGTATTGTTCATGGCTACGATCCTTTTTGGCATGGATCCAATTTATATCTTTCACGTGGCCATGATTTTTATATATATCTGACATGGATTTGTGATGTACTTGATTGGAAGCCATGCTTAGTTAGTCCCAAGTGTTGGTCACTATAATTGCTCAATTGAATTAAACAATCAAGTGATACATAAATTATCAACCCAGGGAAGTCTTTTATTTCAAAGATAACCACGCACTATATATGCTCAATTCCAAAAGCAACTTAGTGTTGTAGTAAAGAAAATTATACTAATTATACTTGCTTGAATGAACTGAAGCTCTGAAATTAATCACAGGAAAGTAACTTCTCTATTGCAATTCTTTAAAGATCAATCTAAGAATCCTGGATTACATTAAAATAATACTTGCAATGGGAAAGAACAACTATTCTGCAATCAGAGAACAGGACCCTTACTCTCAAACAGAGACTTCAGTGCTAACACTCTTTTCATGAAAACAGTAATGCAGAAAGCAATTAACTCTATCTAACAGAGAACAAATCCACCTAGTTCCTTTCTTTCTAAGAAGGAGCCTTGAGACTTATTTCTGTTTTAGCACACTTGTGAGGTTGAGGTTTATAGAGAACAGGGCAGTCTGATCCCTTCCTTTCTGAGCAGGAATCCCTAACCCAGTTTCTGGCTAGCACCAATGAAAGTCTACAGAGAACAGGATGTTTTGGTTCTTTCCTTTCTGAGCAGGAACCCTTAACCCAATCCCTGGCTAACACACTTGCAGAGGTAAATGAAATCTACAGGAGACAAGGTGTTGTGATTCCTTCCTGTCTGAG
>ML782969.1:712716-744574 GCA_009831015.1 Picea engelmannii
GAGCAGGAATCCCTAACCCAGTTTCTGGCTAGCACCAATGAAAGTCTACAGAGAACAGGATGTTTTGGTTCTTTCCTTTCTGAGAAGGAACCCTTAACCCAATCCCTGGCTAACACACTTGCAGAGGTAAATGAAATCTACAGGAGACAAGGTGTTGTGATTCCTTCCTGTCTGAGCAGGAGCCCTTTAACCAAATCTCTGGCTAGCACATTTGCAGAGCTAAATGAAATCTACAAAAGACAAGGTGTTGTGATTCCTTCCTGTCTGAGCAGGAACCCTTTAACCAAATCTCTGGCTATCACACTTGCAACAGTAAATGAATTCTACAGAAGTCGAGGTATTTGGATTCCTTCCTGTCTGAGCAAGAACCTTTTAACCGAACCTGTGGCTAGCACACTTGCAGCAGTAAATGAATTCTACAGAGGGTATGATATTCCGATCCCTTTCTGTCTGAGCAGGAACCTTTAACCAAATCTCTGCTAGCCTCATAAAATCATCACACAAGATTGCTGATAAAAAGAGTTACAAATTCTATTCAATAAACTAAGACAGAGTCAGTAGTGTTTCAGCAAAGCAGAATCCATTAAAAACAGTGTTTCAGCAAACGACAGTTAAACAAAGCATGAACATAAATTATACTAACACACTTCTAACTAATGGGTGAATCTTGTGAAGAAGGTGGGCCCTCCCTTCTCACAAGATTCCCCTAAACGAAGAGCTAGAGAAGGATACTCAAAGCAGTCTTATATTCATCTGTCGAAATATCACATTACAAATTGGCGAAATAGAATACGTCTCGCTTCTCTGGAGTAGCTTCAATACATCAAAACTTGGATGCCTCGAATGGTGATTTCCTCTGATTTAAAGAGGAAATCCCTTTGATACAATCATTACAATGTATATCTGAATCCTATCCTAAATCGGATCTTCTTTCTAAATCAGCATAGGATGTCCTAGTCTCACGCAACCGAATGCTATTATAGGAACTGAACGAGGTATTGTTGTTACGGCTGGTGTAACAGCTTCTTCTCATCGTTGCTGATGTTGTTTCAACATCGCAATTCACGGGCTATTTCAGCCACGTGAATTTCACTCTGAATGCGTTGACCGTTGACTGTGGCGGCTTCCTTTTGTTTCAGCATCATTGGTTCTGGCGGTTTCCTCTGTGTTTCAGCATCTGCAACTCTGGACTGTGTAACAGCTCCGTGTTTCAGCATCTGCATCCTCAAACTATAAGCATCTCTGTGTTTCAGCATCTGCGACCTCGGACTGTGTAGCAGCTCCATGTTTCAGCATCAGTCCTATGTTTCAGCAACGACAGCGTTGGACAGTTCTGTGTTTCAGCAATAGGCCTTAAATGCAAATCTGCAGTTTTGGACACTTATGCATTTCTAATCAATGGTTAAGTATGAGAGTGATGTAAAATATCATGCAAAATAGATTAAACGTATAGTAATGAGAAGGGACGTTGTATACCTTTGAGATGATCAGATAAAGTGATAGTATGATTCTAAATGTAGGTGATCAAGACTATAATGGTGGCAAAAAGTATAGGCAAAAAGGTACATTGTGTGGTCCTAACACCAAGCATGGGTATTCCTACCTTGGAGAGATTGATCTTATTGCATATGACACACTCACTTTACGTAGTGCTTTCCCTAATATATTATAATGTATTTTAGACATCGTTTCTCTTCTGACCTCACACATTAGGGGGCATCTTTTACAGTCTAAAATTCCACAACTAGGTATTTTTTATCATGCCCCATCCATATACACACTTGCAAACCACTTTTGTTGAGTTTCCTTCTTAAAAACTCCATTTTTCAAGGTGTACGTGCCTTGATATACATTCATCACATGTACATACGCTAGATGATACATATACAGCCTGTGTATACTCACAAAAGTTGCAAAAAAATAAAATTTCCACACTTCTCAATGGGGTTTACGAGCTATGTTGGGTTGCACAAGAATTTTTACCTCCCGTGTCCCTTCTCAGAACTAAATAACCATATAGTTTCCATATAAAAGGGCCCTAGGGGGGTCATTTGGACATATATATTGAAGAAACTAAGAAACTCTACCCAAAATTCTCCTTCTTTATCTCTGAGCTTATGCATCTAGTTATGAGTATCCATCCTCAACAATATCATTATCTCATCCTCTTTTTGCAATCCATCAAACCCCTTAGTTTTGCATGCTGATTGTGAGGATTTGAAAGTGATTTTGGGATTAATGCACTTGGAGTCTTATTAGAGGAACCCAAGCAAGGTTCGTAGAGTGGTGTCGACATCAAATATTTTGGTTTTAATCTTCCTTATATGTTAGCAATAAAAGAGAGCTTTCCTTTCCCAATTCATGTGTCTATGTTCTTGTGAATAATTTTAAATGTTTATAACTTATTTCATGAGAATTAGTACATGTTTATGTTAATAATGATTGCATGTATGATGTTGTAGATTTCTTTCTAAGTTGTTTTAGGCCAGATTTGAGAGGAGACTTGGAATATGAGAGAAAATAGAAGACAAACGGGATCTACTTCGAACGAAATGATACAAGGTGTCATTCTTCATATTTTCCCTATTTCCCTTGTTTAAAAAAAATCATTAAGGTTTCTGAGATTGGGTAAGAATAGTTCAATTTCTGTGTTTTAAGGAGTCACTGCTCTACCTAGCCATCAGATCTTGAGTAGGGGAATTTTTCTCCAAAGAAAAATGGGAATGTTAATATCGTTGGAGTGCACAACACAACATATTTTGAAGTAATCGAGATAGTGTATGCTAGTAAACCTTACCCAGAGTTACTTGGAATCAATTGAGATTTTTATAATCAGACCATTACTGATATGAGAAAGAGTCAAATGGTATTTCAAGTAGGATACTTGAGAGTTACTATTCCATTGGATCCCATAGAAGGAATATGATATGTGGAACTGGAAAAGGAAATATAAATCTATAACCTTTACAATCTGACTGCGTGGATGGATAAATATGTTAATCCTACTATTGAGGGTGCACTTAGTTGCTGAAGTATCGGTTCTTACACATCAGATTCAAAAGAAGCCATGGAACATTGGTGTAGCACCCTGGGTTTTGAGCCCCCATATTAAATAATGTATTGTTACATTGTTGAGAGGCCAGAGTGCCCCAAACAATTATGAAAATGCCAATGTGCCTAAGAAATGTAATTTTTTGATCATTATTAATAATAAATACATCATTGTCTGCTTGACAAACAAGGACTAGAGTTATATAGGGCTATGATTCCACAAGAGATGGGGATTTATGGGATAAGTGATTATTTATTTTATATTACCCATTTTGTGTAATGGGGAGGGGGTGGCAATCATTTACATGAGATCTTGGGGAAAGGACAAGAGGTTCTTGATCCCCAAGAATTACAAAAACATGTCCTTGGTCTATGGAAGGGGTTCCCCAGGTTGGTTAATTCTCTCATTCATTTTATTCATTCACTCACTCTCATTCATGTCCCCATTTTGGTGTTGGTGATGGTCGCCTCATGCGTTCATTCACCCGATTTGTTCATTGTTCATCCTCTCTCATGGAGTTTGTACTCCATCCATTAATTCACTCACTCATATTTCCTCATTTTCGTGTCTCACCTTGACAAAGGAAAATGAACCATGATAAGAGGCATGCATGTCTGAGATTCTTGGCCCATGTTCAGCAACTTGACCACAACTGCGAGTCCTGAGAGTCCTAACATGGAGATTCTGGACCAGCTGCACTGGAACCCTGGAAGGAGAGGGACTTCTTGAGACACTGTGTGGCAGAGAATGTTGGAGGTCCATTCTCTTGGATGGTGCAGGCTGGGTAGAAGAGAGTTGGGTACTTGAATTGTTGTGAGTAATGTATAATCCTATGAAATCTTGAGCACTGACCGGTTTGGGAAGCCAACTAACACTCTAGAACCATCCTTGTGGATTCATAGCCCTGGCCCAGGGGTGAAATTTCTATTGAGATTTGGAACAACAGTGTCTATGGTTGGGTGGAACGTCCTTGGTCTACATCTAGTTGGTGTCTTCTTTTATAAAATATAAGTGCTCTCTATTATGGTTTCTTTTGCATGTGTATTTATTTTCGCTACATATCAAATTATTATACCCGAGATTGTACCTATAATATGCATTCTTGATAGTTAATGCTTTGCATGGTATATTGTGCATGCCCTTTATGTTGTGGTATGAATATTGATCATTCCATGTATGTATTTCATGCTTATTTATTAATTAATTGTTATCAGAGATTCAAAATCAGCCAAGAGGTGCATTCTTGGTGCGGCATGCTCGTCCTGTGGGAGGATGGGTATGTTACAGTTTGGTAATAGAGTAGAATTGTAGTGGATTTTCCCAAATTGGGTGGTTTGGGACGTTACAAATTGGTATCATAGATTTTGGTTCAAACACCAGACTGTTACAGCCAAAAACAAGTGTGAATCGGGAAGATTCACTATCACAGACTTTATATGTCTGTGCAAATTTTGGGAAAAATAGTGGAAACGGTTGATTGAAATTACCCATATTCATGAATAGATCTGATTTTGAATGATTCTAGGACTGTCTAAGAATTTAATGTATTCTATCTACAGATTTCTGGAGCCAAATTCGACCTAGAAGGTCAAAAAATTCGAATTTTAATGGCCGCTATAATGCTGGACAAAGTTTGGCAAAATTACCAAATCGATGTCTGGGATTGATTTGACGATTTGAAAAATGAGGAACATTGACGATTTGTATTCATTTTTTATGTTTAGGGAGTTGGATAAAATCAACGGTCAAGATCATCTTGGTCGGGAGATCAACGACCTAGATTCACTGGGGATTTTGTCAAAAATGCTATGTGTGGAAGTTCACCAACAAAAAATGTCGATGGCCGATGTTTAGGGATCGACGAGTTGGGTGAAGGGTTGAATATCGACCAAGGAAAATCATTGATCGTCGATGAACGATGGTTGAGGATCATCAGATTATAGTAAATTTTTCCTTTTTTTTCCCTGACAAAGAAAATATCCAATCATCGATGAACGATGGTCGAGGCTCAACAGAAAACCTCTGAAGTCCCAAACTTCAAAGTATATCTATACCGTTCATGTTTAAGGACATGTGTCCAAAGATCGAACTATTTGGGGATTCAAGGTTTGGGGGATTTGTGGTGTAGTGTGGAGAAGTCTCCCAAAGTTCTGAAGTTCCTAAGTCCCGAAGGCATGAGGCACTCGAGTGACATGGTATGCTGATGTAATCTTGGGTGACATGGAAACACTTGATTCTTTCCACGTGTCACCATTTCTCATGTTTTTCAAATATTGCTCATGCAAGTTAGTATATGACACGTGTCACCCTTCAAATAGGACCACGTGTCTGTGCCTTATTTTCTGCCACGTAGCACCCCTTGGTGCTTAGTTACTGACGAACACTCCAATATTTCTCCAGTTCAGCATTCTGAAGGAATGAAGTGTGATGAAGGTGAAACCCCCGAAGCTCCTAAGAGAGGAGTAAATCCTCATTGTTGATCGGGAGGGGACACATGGTAGTATATCCCTTAGTCCAAAGACTTAGCACTCTAGAGGATTCAAGGCATAAGCAGTTGGGGTCGAGGACTCCCAAAGGCCAGATTCCATCTCAACCATTGATTACAGCTGACATGTGGTGCAATATCCCAAGGTCTAGAGCCTTGGTACTCCAGAGAATTTGTGTTCCATGTTGCTTTGAATCAAGAACTCCCGAATGCCAGAGTCAATATCCACCGTTTATTGGGAGATGATATGTGGAGGAAGGAGAGGACCTCTAGTAGCTCAACACTCTGGAAGATCTATGAAGAGGTTCTTGGGAAATCCCTGAAGCCCAGATTTGCGAAGGAAATCCTAGTTGTTGATTGGGATAGGATATATGGCAACAAATCATGTAGTCCAGAGACTTGGCACTTTATAAGAGTTGAGAGTGTGGACAGTTCGAAACTCCCGAAGCCTAGAATCTTGGAGTTCATATTGACCTTTGATATTAGCCCTCAATTGGTTTTAAACCACATGATCTCAGATACAATAATTCTAACGAAGAAAAATGCCAAGAAGGATTTGGCCTGAGGTTTCAAGCCATGGCCACTTGGGAAAGTGGTTTGAAGGAAGTGCCTGTGCAGAAGTGATTTATATATCAGCCTAGGGATAACATGGAAGTGTTATTTATATATATTCTTCATGATTTTAAAGGGTCTGTAGCATTATTGACAATTTGTTTATCATATGCTTAATTATGACTAAATGGTCACTTGCACGTTTTCCAGAATTAAGGGATTTAAGCATATCAACTTAGAATGTGTATTGAAGAAATGAAATAAGGAGAGGGTGCTTCCATCCATGATAAAGAGGTCGAAGGCCAAAATACTAGAATTAGCAATGCAGAGACAGAAACCAACAGATGCAAGGGTCGAGGTGAGAAATAAACATTACTAGAAATTGTGAAGAGCCTGAAAATAGAAGTGCAAAGATACAAGGAAAACAACAAGAGGTTGATGAGAGAGAAAAATAAGATAAATGCTCGAGTGTTGTAGAGCTTAAATTAGTTTCAATTTCAAGCTAAGAATGGCTCAAAGAAATAGGAATAGGGAAGGTGTCATGGAAAAAGAGATGACCGTGGAAGAGATGGTTATTCCAAAAGTTCTTGAAGATCTCATAGACACCACTCGCCTTCTTACTCAACAAGAAATTTTGATGCATCTAAATATTCCTTAAGAAACCTAGAGGTGTCTCATGTTAGGCACCAAAAAAGGAGACATGAGGTGGACAATTTTCAAGGAGAGTTGAAGAAGCTCAAGCCACCATCCTTTGATGGTGAAAGGAAAAGGGAAGATGATGTTGAAGCATGGTTGTTTGGAATTAATAGATATTTCCAATTGGATAACTATTCATCCAATCTAGAAGCCGAACTTTCCACCTACCACTTACATGGGGAACTTTCTATGTGGTGGGATCAACTAAAGAAAGTTGAACATATTAATGAGAATAAGATCATATGGAATAAATTCAAGAAGTATTTCCAGAAGGAGTACCTCTCAGATAATTGTTATGACAAGAAAATGAAGGAGTTCTTTGAACTTAGGTTGGGAAGCATTTCTATGGTAGAATACGAGAAGAAGTTCTTGGGGTTGTTAAAGTATGTTGGGTTTATAAACAATGAAAAGGTGAAAATACAAAGGTATTTTAGTGGACTACCAACCTTTTATAAAGAAAACATTCGGTGTGATGAGTCCAAGACCTTGACTAAGGCCATTAGGAAGGATAAATACATGTATGAGCAAGGACATGGTAGAGAATCCATGCAGAAATCTCGGAAGGATAAGAATAAGGAGAAGTCTGATCAGAGGAGGAAGGGATTCAAACCTCCTTTCAATATAAATGATCCTAATAAAAATCATCAAGACTAGTATTCTAAGGATGATTCCAAGAAAGAAGACTCCTGGGGAAAAAGGGGAAGATGACCAATCCAATGTTGGGGATGCAAAGAAGATCACTTGTACAAGGACTTCCCACATATAAAGGACAGAATGAAGACTATACACAACATCCAAGAGGATACAACAGTCAAAGACATGGGAAGGATTTATGCATTCTTAGACAATCAAAAAGTAGAATACCAATCCAACATGATCGAGGTGGAAGGTAAGATAATAAATTAGTATTTTTCTATTTTAATTGATTCAGGAGAAAGTCATTGTTACATTGATGCTAAAATAGTGGATATATTACATTTGGAGAAAATAAAGCTTTGGAAATCAAGTTTGGTTCAACTAGCCACTGAAACGAAAAGGAGAATCCATGATATGGTCATAAGTTGTTCCACAAGTCTTAATGGTGTGAATACTAGTGTTGGTATTAATATCATACCATTGGGGTCTTATGATATTCTAATTGAAATGGATTGATTGGACAAGCATAATGTTGTCCTATATTGTCATAGAAAGACATTTACATGTCTTGATGGAGATGGAAAATATAGCAATGTGAAAGGAGTTCCAAGACCCATCTCTATAAGAGAGATTTCAGCCTTACAACTCAAGAGATCTTTTGGAAAAGGATGGAAATTGTATGCATCCCATGTGAAGGATACAAAAGATACAAAGGGGCCAAGCCGTGAATATTTCTCGATACTACAAGAATTTGAGGATGTATTCCAAGAAATACTAGGTTTTCCACCAAAAGGGGGATATATTTATCTATTGATCTAGTGCTAGGAGTTGCCCTGGTGTCAAAAACACCTTATAGAATGAGTACGCCCGAGTTAAAATAATTACAAATGTAGTTGGAGAAATTGTTGAAGAAAGGGTACATACGTCCAAGTGTTTTACCTTGGGGAGAACCAATACTCTTTGTCAAAAAGAAGGATGGAACCTTGAGGTTGTGTATTGAATTTCGTCAGTTGAATAATTATACTATAAATAACAAGTATCCTCTACCCAAAATTGATGACCTCTTTGATCAACTAAAAGGAGGAAAGATATTTTCAAAGTTAAAATTGAGATCAAGATGCCATCGGGTAAGAATCAAGGAGGAAGACATCCATAAGACAACCTTTAGAATCAGGTATGGGCATTATGAGATTGTAGTGGTGCCATTTGGATTGTCCAATGCACCAACTATCTTTATGTTCTTAATGAATTGCATATTCAGAAATTACTTGGATAAGTTTGTCTTAGTATTCCCGGATGACATACTTGTATATTCTAAGTCTGAGGGGGAGAATGAATGTCACCTAAGAATGGTATTTCAAGTGTTGAGGGAACATCAGTTGTATGCCAAGTTGAGTAAGTGTTATTTTTATCAATAACATATCCATTACTCGGGGCACATTATTTCAGAACATGGTATAAAAGTATATATTGAGAAGATTGAAGCCATTACAGGATGGCCAAAACCCATGAATGTTTCAGAAGTCATATCATTTATAGGGTTAGTTGGTTACTACAAAAGATTTATAACAGGGTTCTCTAAGATTTCTCATCCCATCACTTCTTTGCAAAAGAAGGGAATTAAGTTTGAATGGACAACAAAATGTGAAGAAATTTTTAATTCGCTAAAGGAATTACTAACTAGTGCACCTATTTTGAATATTGTTGACCCAAATGAAAATTTTGTGGTATGTACAGATGCATGCAAGGAAGGACTTGGTGGAGTCCTCACTCAAAATGAACATGCCATTTTTTATGAGTCGAGAAATCTTAAGGAACATGAGAGGAAATATGCCACACATGATTTGGAGCTTGTTGCCATTGTTCACGCATTAAAGATATGGAGGCATTATCTCATGGGAAAGAGATTTGAATTAAGAACATACCACAATGTTCTAAAATATCTTTTTGAACAACCAACTTTGAATGCCAGGAAAACAAGATGGCTAGAATTTTTAAATGAATATGACTTTGATATAAAGCATATCAAAGGAAAAGAAATAAATTTGTCGATGCACATAGTAGAAGAGTGCATATCATGGATCCTACAACTGTCAGTATGCATTAGTCATACTTGGAGAAAACAATTCTAGGTGTTGTTGTTACAGATCAACACTACCTATAGGTAAAGGAAAGCTTACAACAAGGAGATGTACAACATCAAGTGAAAGAGTATGAGATAAAGGAAGATGGACTACTTATGCATAAAAATAGAATTTGTGTTCCTAGTTCCAGAGAACTTAGGAATTTGGCATTAAAGGAAATGCATAATGTTCCATATGATGGACATCTTGATTACCAGAAAACAATTGCATCAAGAAGAATCTAGTTCTTTGGGCCGGGAATAAAAAAGTATTTTGTTGATTACATCATCAGATGTATGGAATGTCAGAAAGTGAAGGTTGAGCATAGACACCAAGCGGTTTTGCTGCAACCATTACCAATTCCATAGAAGAAATGGGAAGTGATAACCATTGAATTTATAACTAAATTGCCCAAGGAAGAAAGAAAACATGATTCAATCATGGTAGGGTTGATAAATTGACAAAGGTTTCTCATTTTGTTCCTGTAAAAACAACTCATACAACAACTAATATTGCATAAATTTACATGAGTAAAATTGCTAGGTTGCATGGAATACCTAGGAGAATTGTCTCAGACAGAGACACTAAGTTTACTTCAAATTTCTAGAAGTGATTATTTAAATGATTTGGTACAAATATGAACTTTAGCACAACATACCATCCAAATTCATATGGGCATATGGAGAGGGTCAAACGAGTAACTGAAGACATGTTAAGAATGTATGTGATGGATAAGCCATCTAAGTGGGAAGATTACCTGCACTTGGTTGAGTTTGCCTATAATAATGGGTATCAAGCTTCATTGAATATGATCCCATTTGGAGCCTTGTATGGTAGACAATGAATTACTCTAGTAAGTTGGGACAAACCAACAAATAGACTGGTAATTGGGCTAGAGTTTCTCAAGGAAATGGAAGACCGGATGGTTAAGATTATGCATAATTTAAAGGAAGCTCAAGATAGACAGAAGGTTTATGTCGACAAGAATATGACAAGAGAATTTAAAGTAGGAGAGCATTTTCTTTTTAAACTAAATCCCAACAAAAGCTCTTTGAATTTGGGTATTTTTACAAAGCTGGCAACCAGATTCTATGGTCCATTTGAGATATTGGATAGAATAGGGTCAGTTTCATACATGCTTTCATTTCTTGTTTACGTGAATGTGCATAATTTATTTCATGTCTCTTTTCTAAAGAAATATGTACACGATCCTAACCATGTTATTGATTGACATCTAATTCAGGTTGAGATAGGGGGAGACTTTCAGGTCCAACCAGTGTGAATACTTGACAGAAAAGTCAAAATTCTCTGGAATTGAGTTATAGAGATGGTAAAAGTTCAGTGGACCTGCTACGGTCCTGAGGATGCTACCTAGGATCACAAGGATTCCATGTGGGTAGAGTACCCACAACTTTTTGAATAAATTTTGGAATTTTGATTCCTGTTTTGTATATGCACTGAGGACAATGCCAAAATAAGGGGGAGGGGATGTAACACCCTGGGTTTTAAGATGAAATATTAAATAATGTATTGTTACATTGTTGAGATGCCAAATTTCCCCAAACAATTATGAAAATGCCAGTGTGCCTAATAAATGTATTGTTTTGATCATTATTAATAATAAATACATTGTTGGCTGCTATACAGATAAGGAGTACAATTATAGGGGGCTATGATTCCATAAGAGAGGGGACTTGAGGGGGTAAGTGCTTATTTATTTTATATTACCCATTTTGTGTAAAGGGGGGAGATCAGTTATGTGAGCTCTTAAGGGAAGGCCAAGAGGTTCTTCATCCCCACAAATTACAAAAACCCACCCCTGGTGTGTGGAAGGGGTTCCCCAGGTTGGCTAATTTTCTCAATCATTTTGTTCATTCACTCTCTCTCATTCCCATCCCCATTCTGGTGTTTTTGTTGGTCACCTCATGTATTAATTCACCCAATTTTTTCACTCTTCATCCTCTCTCATGGAGTCTGTACTCCATTCATTCATTCACTCACTCACCTTTCCTTATTTTCATTTCTCGACTTGGGAAAGGAAGAGGAACTGTTGAAGAACAACCACAATTGTTGGCTGCAGAGATTGTTGGTGTAATCTAGCCATGATTAGAGGCCTGCATGTTTGATATGTTTGGACTATGTTCAACTTTTACCACAATTGTGAGTCCTGAGAGTCCCAACATGGATATTCTAGACCAACTTCACTAGAGCCCTGGAAGGAGGGAGACTTCCTTAGGGACTGTGTGGCAGAAAAGGGTGTAGGTCCATTCTCTTGGGTGTTGCAGGCTAGGTAGAAGAGAGTTGGGTACTTAGATTTTTGTGAGTGTAGGAGGATCCTATGAGAGATTGAGTGTTGACTGGTTTGGGAAGCCAAGTAACACTCTAGAACTGTCCTTTTGGATTCATATCCCTGGCTTGAGGGTGACATTACTTTTCATATTTGGAACAATAATGTCTACGGTTGGGTGAAATGTCCTTGGTCTATAGCTAGTTGGTGTCTTATTTTATAAAATATAAGTGCTCTCTGTTATAGTTTCTTTTTCTTTGTATTTATTTCCGTCGCGTATCAAATTATTATACCTGAGATTGTACCTATAATATGCATGCATGCTATTTAATGTTTTTCATGTTATATTGTGCACATCATTTATGTTGTGGTATGAATCTTGATCATTGCATGTATGTATTTCATGCTTATTTATTAATTAATTTTTATCAGGGATTCAAAATCAGCCAAGAGGTGTGTTATTGGCCCTCGGCCAAGTTTTGAGGAAACCTTCATCAAAGTTGGCCCACTTTTGGACTTTGACACATTGCTCAAGGAAGGAGCACCCAAGCGGATCTGAGATCACGGATCTCACTTATTTTGTGGGCTATGTGGACCCTGTAAGGGGTTCTTTAGGGATTTTATAATGGGTTATGGGATGTCAGCCCATGGGGGTTTCCCATGTTTGGCCCTATTGTAAGGGTTTGTAAAAGAATAAATAAAATAAGAATGTATGGTAGAAGTATATTTTGAGTAGTCTTTTGGAGCTAAGTGCAAGTGGTTCGAATGGATTTGTGCAAGGGAACGAACGTCTGTCAAGGATTTGTGCTTGATAGAGGGTTGGATCTATGCCTTGACCTAGTTTTGGAAGGAGGATCTAGTGCTCAGTGCGCAGGTATCCTTTCCGGTGTGAATATCAACTATGTGGCTTAGTGCACAGGAGTAACTGAATGTAAGAGATTGATGAATAATAGAGAGACGTAGTTGGTGGACATAGCCCCAACTAGGGTGAACCACATATATCTTGTGTCTCTGGGTTGCTTTGTGTTGTGTTATTTATGTTATGAATCTGCTCAGTTCTTTTATTATTATGTATGATAGATAGATCTATTATTGCTTAAGTTCTTTACTAGTGATAAGGGTAAATGAAGGTTAGATCTAAATCAGTGCTAAGTTCTCAGAATATATAATCATTTATTGTTATTGTGTCGATATACCTTAGATATGTTTTGTGATGTTAATAAGGTTAATGAACTAATGCATGTCACTTCCTAAGCACTAACATAGTACCCTGTGAAGTTTTATTATCACATATCTATGTCCCAGCCTGGTTACAGACACTTGCATCCTGTAAACCCCCCTACTTCTACCTCGGGTGAGACTTTTCCTACCTCGCAGGTGTTGCTGAAAGGGTCAATAGTCGGGGGTTTTTGGTGTGCTATTAAGAATTGAACCCTGGGTCTTCCCCTATGATAACATGTGTTCTTAGTGTGGCATGCCCATCCTGTGGGAGGTTGGGTATGTTACACTTTGTTAACATAGTATAATTGTAGTGGTGTTTCTTGGATTGGGTGGTCGAGGACATTACAAGTTGTTAACAGAGGTTACATGAGTTATCTACAAGGAGATGTGCTCATATTACCTGCACATTGCAATGGATTGGAGATAAGGTATGTGATGCTCTGAAGTATGATGGACTAAAAGATATATATTATTTTGTAAAATAATTGGAATTGCAGATATCAGAACAACATAGATTGCTAGCTTTAGATATTGCAATGAAATAAACTCATGCAAGGTGGTGGGATGCGCATAAATATATGATAGATAATTTGAAGAAATGCAGAAGGATGTTACAAGTCAGGTACAAAAAATAAATGAATATACTATGAAGAAGTATATTGGGTTGAGTTGTTCTACAGATCATCTTACACAATGCACCACGACATGGAGCTCAATACCCAAGCAGAAATGGACACACTTTCTTTTACACACTTTGGATGTGATTTCAAGCTACTGGTATATAGAACTAGAAGTATGCAGAGGAAAAATAGACTAGGAATATTTGACTCACAACTTCAAGGTAACTTGCAAGTTTGAAGATGATTTCCCTTCAGTAGACACAAATCTATAAATTATCGATAACAATATATTTACATCAAAATAATTGATGAGATTGGTACCCTTATGTAGTGTGGAAAAATATTCTGCAACTATTCAAGAGGTTTTGGAATGCTATAATGTTGTTGGAGCAGACCAAGAGGACGAAGACCCAAGAAATTTTCAACTGTCAGAAACTGAAGGAGAGCTTGCATAAGAGGGTCCCGAGCTTGAATCTATTGAGTATGCAAAGTGGTTCAAAACACACAAGGTGAATATTAGTATGAAGGATAATCCCAAGTTCACACAAATTGGAGATTAATGGAATGAAGAAACTATCGAGAAGATTTTTTATTTACTACATGAATACCAAGACTTTTTTCCAACTACATTTTTAGAAATGAAAGGGATTGTTGGTGATCCAGGTGGATATTGGTGGCCACCCACTTGTTCCAATTGGCTCCTCTTATCAGTTTTTAGTAATACACGTTCTTTTGTACTTCTTTGTAACTATGGGTTCTACACTTCTGAGGTTGTCTGAATCCCTACACATTCTCCAGTTGGATACTAGTGGCCTCCCACCTAATCCAACTAGCTTATTTTGTATGTTTTCATGTCGGCACATCTTGTTTCACTTCCAGGGTTATTTTGGACCCCTAAACAATGTTTTGTTTTTGTCTCACCACAGTCAAACTATATGTTGGCACAGGGGCAGACCGAGGGTTCAATGCTACAAAAGTGCACCAACAAATCCCTAACTACTAGCCCATTTAGCAACACCTGCGAAAAAGATGAAGTCTCACCCGAGGTAGAGGCAGGGGTGGTTGCAAGACTCAGGTGTTTGCAACCTTAGCTGGGACACAAATCTGTGATTATGATTCTTAATAAACCACTTAGCACCATCAATTTCTCATTATACAATCAATAATCACTTCACTGATAAAACAGGGCTTCGCAGCATTCACACTGATATAATGTACTTAAGCACTTAGCATCAACAAAGAGTTAGATCTAGCAGATCAAGCACTAAGCACATTCATATGGATCAGATCTAACATTCTCATATGTCATTAGCACTAATAATAAGTAGATCTATCTAATCATCTCAAAGAACTTAGAAAAAGAAGACATAAACACATTAAGACAAGTACAAAGGAAGACACCACAATGTTTACGTGGTTCACCCCCACCCTGGGGCTATGTCCACCAACTCTTATTATTTATTATCTTCAATTAATTAGTTACAAGCATAGAGACATTGAAACCTTTACTTTGCATAGGATAGAAGATATGCGTAGCTTGCTAGATCCTTCTTCCTTTCGTTACACCACAAAGTCTTCGACCATCTGTTACAAGGACCTGCATTTAGCTCTGCAAGTCTCTTACAGTTATTCACTAAGCACTTACAGGCTCTAATTTCACCAAGAATACATCACATAGATGCCTATTCAACTTCAACTACTTCTTACATTGCCTAACCTTCTATTTATACATACAAAATAGGCCTAAACATGGGTAAACCCATGGGCTGACATCCCATTCCCGTTACATATTCCCAAAAACCCAAAAAGGATCCGAAAGTGGGCCGAGATCCCGTGATATTTTCTTCATCTTGCACTCCTCCTTCGACAGGTTATCGACGTCCCAAAATAGGTCAATATGACCAAAAATCTCCCAAAACTTGGTCAAGGGCCAACATGCCCCCAACACTCACCTGTGACTCATCTCAAGTCACTCAGATCTGAATAGTTATTCTTCGAAGGCATCGAGCTTGGCTTGAGCTTCTTTGACCTACTGTTGTGTGACGACCTCTTTCTCGGTGAACTCCTGGATCACTGTGTTGTTCACGGGCCCTTATAGGAGTTGTTCTTATGTGATGACAACTTTTTCTAGCTTTTCTCCTTAGATTTCAACCTCTGTGAATAATTTTCACGCCTTATCTTTTACTGGTTGAATTCGTTGAGTAAATTCCATCACTCTTCTTTGAATTGTATGGATCTGTTGTTGGGTGGTGCATTTCTCTTGATACCGCTTTATTCTTTCCACGGACGACAAGGCATTCAGTTGCGCCTGTAGTGTGTCTGCATGTTGCTTTGATTCCTTGAGTTATGACTCTAATGCCTATAACTCTGGTTCTCGGTGAGGTTGTCATATGTTTGGGCACTACGGTTACTCAGCTTCTTGCACTCCAAGGAAAGATCTTTTAGTCTTTCAATTGTGCTGTGGGTAGTTGCTTCCCTTTAGTATCTTACTTCTTGAGGGGTCTCGGGAACAGTGTAGAGCTCCAAGTCTACTATGCGCTGCTGGAGCTAGTGGATTACTTCTTCAAGTTGTGACACCTGCTATGGAACTTTCTCTTCGTTCTTTACTTCTACGACTATCACAGAGCAAAGTGCTCTATGAACCATTTCCTTTAATTCGAGTTTCTCTGCAAGAAACTATTCCTTTTTCTTCATCCCACTTTGCTTGTAGAGAAAGCTTTTCCCATTCTGTAGTACTACATTGTTCTACAAGGTCTCCTTGTACTTGTGCTAAATCCCGGGTCGCTTGCGTTGTTTCTTCTTGATCTCGTCGAAGGTGAGCTTCGAATGTATCAATGATGCAGTGGATTTGAGTTGTCTCATCTCCCAGTTCTGATGTTCCTACTGATAGAGGCACAGTGGAGATTGTGTGGATGGATTGTAGTGCCTGTTGCACACCTTGGAGCTTGTCCTTAATCCAATGGAACACCTCCTCTTTCATAGCTTCTTGCTTCTCTGCTATCTCTAGTGAAGCATCATTCAGGGCTACTATGATGAAATCAAATTTGTCGAAGGTGAGGATGGTCTGCATTTTGTTCATGGTTTCTTTCCCTTTCTTCCGAGAGGAAGGTTTCGGCAGGGAAACCTTCCTTTTATTCGAGGGATTCTCCTCATCTCTAGGCAGTGTAACCTCGCATTTATTTTTTTCAACTTATGTGTCATCTATCTCTCCACCATATCCTCCTTTCTCTGCTGATATGGAAGTGGTCTTCACAGATGCACTATCTAAGTCATGGACCTCTTTGGTATTATTTATCTTGCTAGGTCTGGGTGTATCTGGAGTAGTTTTTGGACTGTATAAATCGGATATCTCTGTGGGGTCTGATGGAATGAGGTGGTATGTTGACCAGTCCTTGGTGATTTCTTCTAAGTCCTCCTCTATCATCTTGTATTAATATTGCAGTTGTTGCTTGTGCTCCTCAGCGCATGATGTAATATAAATGAAATGGTGGTCCGCACTGAATTTCATTAAAGGTTGAAACCTATGGAGAGTATTTAGCATGATGTGAGGCTCGTTCTGGATATCTAACTTCAATTGATTGTAATATGTGTGGAATACGACATTTGACTACCATTGCTTATTCATGTCACTAGAATACCATAGTGTACTAAACTTCACAGCAGAGGTTCAAAGGGCTCTATGTCTAGGAAGTTCACACCTTTCGGTATCTCCCATGCGATCAAATCAATTAGGATTAGAAGCCAACTGAAGTGGAACTCATATCCTTGATCTTGTGCTTCCCTGCAATCCAGTTCCAACTGGTTCATGAGTTACTTCGCCCAATTCATTTGTAGGCCCTTCGCGCACTTCCCTGTGAGGTCGACTACAAAGACGATGACTTGGGTGGGTTGGTTCTTGCGGACTAACTTTTCTACGATCAATTGATAGGCTAGGTGCACTGCACTGCTTTAGATAGAATCTACATTGTAGCCTCATGTTCCCTTTTCAACATCTCCATAGGTTTCCTTGATCCTTTGTGCTAGAGTACGATCCATTGTTTTCCGGGGTAGAAATCCTGTGGGTCAGGGCCTTTCATACTCAGCCCTGTGATCTGATTGATTAATGTTGGATCCACTATGATACAATGATTTAACCACAAGTATCGACCATGGTAACATGATAGCAGAAGTTTGACGCATACATTCACTTCTTGGTGTCTTCCGAAGTGAGGAATCTTCATGAAGTTGAGTAGTGTGGACTACATGAGGTTATGGGTCCATGACTGAGGGATTATATTTGAATTATTTCCTTTTTTCCTAGTCAGGTACTTATGTGGGGTGAGCATGTTGTAGACCTTCCTATCGTCGAGGTTGAAGTCCCTAAACTTCAACACTGCTATATTTTATTGATCTGTGTGAATTGCGCATATCCACTTCGAGAGGTACACAGTGGCCAATTTGTACTCAAATTATCTGGGCACACTATCTCGATTCATTTCACTGTTCATAGGTGGTAGATAGGCGGGTAAAATGCTTGGAATCAACTTAACATTTGTGAGATCATCTCTGTGCTTGGTTCGCTTCTCATCTGTGGGACGGGATGGTTCAACTTAAGCAATGGACAAAGAGGCCGACAGTCCTCTCATAGATGATGCTTGTAGATTGGTAGACAATCCTTTCTCCGACATGAATCTTTCAGTCATCAAGTCAAGGACTACTTCTGTTACTAATTATTCAACTGTGGTGAGCGCATCGGACATACGTGCTCGGGATTAATAATATCAGGTTCACAATTAACTTAGATACTACACTAGAATAAACAGCAAGAGGTCAATGATCACTGTATACAATTCACTTGATCTGCGGGCTCAAATATTTGGTTAGGAAAATTTTTCTCCATGCATGGTGCAATGGGATAAATAGGAAACTCAACAACAGTTCTCTTGTAATGAGTATGAAGCCTCATTAACTCTTGTTCTATCCATTATGGCACGGTCCAATGGTATAGTATTGAGCTATAAATGATTTCTAACCCATTCAGAGCAACAGTCGAACGGATATATCGGTCCCAATGGCTATATTACCTCATCATGGCGAAGTGCCATGTGTCGTTGTTCTGATATCCCAGTAAATCTCCCATTTTGCAAATTTTATGTCTGTGAAGTTCCCTCTGGAATCTTATGTAACTTTTCAAACCTATCTTTCTAGCCTTCCTCCCAGTGAGCTTCATATCAGTAGTCCTTTTCCCATTCTGATTCTTATCATCTTTGGACATAGTCACTTGGTGCGATTATTTCCTAGGATTTGGGATTAACACCTCTTTTTTGTCCGAGATAGGTACTTTAGTCTTCTGTGGATCCTCTAGTATTCTTGCAACTTTGACATCCGGGTGTCTTGTGTTAAGTATCTTCGACCTATTCTCCTGTTCTTCAATCAAGTATGTGATCCTTCTAGTCATGAAATCTTTTAACTCTTGGTTCTTCTGCTCCAAAACTTCTTCTTCTTATTTTCGTCTGGCTTGATCTCTTTCAATCCAAGGTTTCCCTAGTAACATGGTAAATGGGGCATGGTCCTCAATAAATTGAATAATCTCAAATTATTCTTCTGTCGAAGTTCCATTGGCATTCGTAGATATCTAAGTGAGATTTCCACATAGGTTTAGTAGTTTTCATATGAATAACCCTATTCCTCCTAATGAAGGAATCATAGCAGGCTTCCCTATGGATTCCCAAGTTCTTTTTGCCATGATATTCACCTGTGTTTCCTCATATAGAACACAGTCAATGTCTAAGTCTCCTATTCTTTATTCAAGGTATTCCTTGTCTTTAAAGATCTTTGATAATCTAACATGTCGGTGGTCATTCAAGGTTTATTTCATCTATAGCAATACCTTCTCTGATTCTTTCTAGGGTTCTAGTATAGCCTTAGTTTCTGGATCTACCTTAGGGTTTTCTTGTCTTATGTTCATACTTTCAAGCCTAGCAATCATTCTAGGGAAATCCAACACTTCATGGTTCATAGATTTGCAACAAAGACAACCAGGTCTTCTCCCAGGGCATGCCTTAACAATATGTCCCGATTTTTTGCAGTTGTAACAGAGGGTTAATCCTCTCTTTATTTTAAATGACCCCCAGCTCCTCTTGTACTGCGCACTAGGATCATGGTATCTATCCTGCAAAAAAATATTTCTAGGATACTACATCCATTTGTTAGTCCAAAAATTGTTTCTATGCATAGTTATACCATATCTTTCACTATTCTTATAAGATCTACTCATCAAATATTCTTTCTTCTATTAATACCCTAGTTTTCAAATTAGGAAAGACTCTATTAAACATACCTAGATCCATACTCTAGAAACAAAAATTTCCACGTGTCTTACTTCTACAGAGCACAAATCTTCCAAATCTAAAACTTTTAACTATTCTTACCTTTATTAGAGCACAGAGCTTGCCGATCTTACCTCTTTTTAATCAAGAATTCCCACTTTTACCTTTCTTAGAGCACAAATCTTTCAGATCTTTCTTCTTTTCTTTAGATCTGACCTCTTTTATTCATATCAGGCTTCTTTCCTTTAGCACAGAGCTTCTTAGGTCAAGTAGAATGTTGTGCACTAGGGAAACATATCTACGCACAGATCTTTCACAGTTTCAGGATGGATCTTTGCACAAATATTCTTCTTTCTCAGTTCCCAACAATCACAGTTTTAGGTCTCGACAGCATAACCATTTGTTGGCATAGGGGTAGACCCAGGGTTCAATGATACAACAACACACCAACAAAGCCCTAACTACTGACCCTTTCGGCAACACTTGCGAATCAAATGAAGTCTCACCCGAGGTAGAGGCAGGGGTGGTTGCAAGAATCATGTGTCTACAACCTTAGCTAGGACACAGATATATGATTATAATACTTAATAAAGAACTTAGCACCATCAATTTCTCAATATAAAATCAATAATCATTTCACTGATAAAACAGGGATTCGCAACATTCAAACTGATATAACGTACTTAAGCACTTAGCATCAACAAAGAGGTATATCTAGTGGATCAAATACTAAGCACATTCATATGGATCAGATCTAACATTCTCATATGTCATTAGCACTAAGCATAAGCAGATCTATCTAATCATCTCAAATCACTTAGCAAAATAAGACATTAACAAATTAAGACAAGCACAAAGCAAGACAACATAATGTTTATGTGGTTCAACCCCACCCTGAGGCTATGTCCACCAACTCTTCTTCTTTATTATCTTCAGTCAATTGGTTACAAGCACAAAGCCATCAAAACCCTTACTTCGCAAAGGAAAAAATATCTACATAGCTCACTAGATCCTTATTCCTTGCATTACAACACAAAGCCTTCCACCATCTGTTACAAGGACCTACACTTAGCTCTACAAGTCTCTTATGGTTATGCACTAAGCACTTACAGACTCTACTTTCACTTAGCATACAACACATAGATGCCTATTCAACTTCAATTACTTCTTACATTGCCTAGCCTTCGATTTATACATACAAAATAGGCCTAAACATGGGTAAACCCATGGGCCGACATCCCATTCCCATTACATATTCCCAAAAATCCAAAAAGGATCCCAATGTGGGCCGAGATCTCGTGATCTTCGCTTCGTCTTATGCTCCTCCTTCGATAGGTTGTCGAAGTCCCAAAATAGGTCAATATGACCAAGAATCTCCAAAACTTGGTCAAGGGCCAACACTATATATGGAGTTAGATTTTGATGTCGTAACGCATATTTATTGAAAATACCTTTCCAATGAGATATCATGCACCTAAAACAAATATCGTATGAAAAACTTATGACCTGAGGAAGTTAATGTACTAACTTACCCAAATGGGGCCCACATGACTTTTGGTGTTTCATCTCCTAGGGTTAAGTTTTTTGATGTCTATGGTTTTGGAATTCATGTTTATCATAAAAATGTTGGACAACTGAGAGGGGGGGGGGGGTGAATCAGTTGTTACTGTGCTTAAAAAATTATATCCATTTTTAAACTCATTACAGAACACTCAATGATGATCACAATAAATAATAAATAGAGTATTCAACATCAATCGCACACATGTATAATGAAGAGATAGATATTACTGAGGAAACCCATAAAGGGTGAAAACCTCTTTTTCTATATATGATAATTATTTTCTTTACAATATCATTCTTATGAGGACCAACTCATAATGAGGCTAACACCTTTGTTTTGCAATCTTCTACTTGCTGAGAGCACCAACTCTTTGGTTTCTCTAGCACCCACTAGAAGGAAGTACCAACTCCCTCACTTCTCCAACACCAACTGGATGGAAGCACCAACTTCCAGTCACACAGGCACCAACCTGTATAATAGAGAACCAATGTTCTCCCTAGCACCACCCTGCCACCCTGAAATATAAAACTTTTCTTTCTGTGAATTTATTATAGTGATTCAATAGTTGTTATTGGATTACTAGGCTTATCAATGTTCTGCTATGCTGCATTGCTCTCCTGTATCAGTGTCTCTCTTCTTGCATCTCCTTAATCTTTCTGATCTTCTGCTATATCTCTGCATGTCCATATCAACCTTCTTTTACTATATCATTTATGCATCTTTGTTCTTTCCTTCTGCTGTGTTGTTTCTCCTCTAGACTCCCTTCTTCTACCTGCATAACACACTCTTAAAAATCGCAGGCCAAATCTCTTCTTTATTCTGCATTTTTATAGTATGTTTTCACCTTGCGCATGTAGCATGCACTATCCCACTGCATTCATCATCACTGGCCCTTCTCCTGATATATTTTGGCTTTACTGGATGTAACAATATTCAACCCTTTTCCATCTATCAGTCAACTCTATAATGAGTTTACACTCCTGTTATAACCCTAAATTTCACCACACATGCTTACCTGGCATCAGGCCAACTCATGTCCCTTCCTTGCCAAAGCCATGCTGAATAAACTCTTGAAAATCCTCTTAAATCAAGTAAAACACACCCTAAACTACTACTACACACGTTGGAACGCTGGCAGACCTACTACTGCACGTGTTGGAACGTTGGCTGGCCTACTACAGCTCGTGTTTACCTAACAAAGCACAAAAATAGGAAAGTTTCCGACGGGATAAAAAGCTATGGGTCAGTAAACTGAAACTCTCGGCCATGCATGGCCGAGAGTTCGTCCAAAACCCTAGCTCCTTATAGCCTATAAAAGAAGGGGTAGGGGTACTATTTGGAGGAGGAAAAAGATAGCGAAGAAACTCTGCCCAATTGTCGAATCCATTTGTCCCAACCCTTTAGCCTTTCCTCAAGCTTAAGGAGAATTAAAGCAAAGAAGTTGGAGGACAAAGAAGAGGAGGAGCCCAGGATCAGGATCAAGGAACGGTGGTCGGTCTCAACACTCATTGTAAGTTGATTCATTTTGAATATAATACAAGAATACTTTTCCCGTCCCAATGCATGAGTTATATATGATTTATTCGGTTTATGCTTAATCGCTAACCCTCAAATAGAAGAATAGCATGCATGCGTAGTGTTTTGTCTTGATTGCAAGATTGTCTTTGGAAGGAGCAGCGCAAGAAAGCGGATAAAGCACAACGGAGGATCTACACCAAACATCAGTAAGAAGGTTAGTAGGTTCTTTCCATGCTTGTATGTGAAAAAGGGGTTTGAGTTTTGGGGGTGATAGGTTAAAAGTGATTTCTTTAAGGTCATGATCTGCATGCAAGTCTAACCCTAGCTTGCTAGTCTGTAGGGTATTATTTCCCAACAACAGAATTGGCGACTCCACTGGGGATAGTAATCTTAGGGTTTCCGGATTTAAGTGACGTTTTTGGGTAGTTTAAAGGAGTAGATTTTATGTTTCTTTGTTTGCTTGTTTTCTATTAGGTCAGAGCTAGCAGGGAACCTAGTTCTTAATACCAATTTTTCCTTGACTGTTGCTTGACATTTATTATCGGGACACACAGAGGTACACGCAGCCTACAGAAAGACTGCATGCGTGTAACCCGCGCCCTAACCTTCTACAACCCATGTTTGAACGCTTGTTGTAGAGGTTTCAATAGCGTGTAGGACTCAGAGAGATTAAGAGGAAGTCTCCTCTTCCCTGTCATAATTTCACATCTCAGGGGGCTTTTTGGATCCTGTCTGGATCTTGCTGGTTCACAGTCTTGTCGCAGTCTGCTTTATTGTGTTTGTTAAGTTTTTGCAATTATTTTTCTTTTCTGTAAGAGGAAGCATTCAAGCCTTCAAGAGACCCTGGTTGTCAATACCAGAGGCCTCTTCCAGGTCTAGGTTGCCTGTGTTTAGTTTTTTCTTAGAGTTTTTACATACACGCGTCCTGTGCAAGTGCAGCCCGCGGGTACCTGCGCGCTGTTTTAGGTCAGCACGTGTTTGAACACGTGTTGTTTCAGTTACAGTAGCGGGCTTGACATGGTACTTTTCAATTAGGGTGGGGCAGTCATCCCTTCCTGTGGTGAGAAGTATTCCTCTCAGGGGTTTGAGTCTAGGGTTTCACAGTCAGTAGGTTAGGGCTTCTTACCCTTAGCCTAGTTTTTCTTAGTTAATGTTTGATAGAAAAGATAAAAAAGAAAAATTGTGTTTTATGGTTTTTAGACAAGCGTAAGATCCGGTGCTTTCTTGATTGCCATTGTGCGTATTTTCTCTGGTTCTTTGCGATCTGCGCTTTAAGCTAGAATTTTATTTTGTTTTCTTGGTTTTGTGCTTGTCGGCATTTTCCCTTTGTTGCTTCATTTTGCAATTAAATAAAAAAAAAAAAATTCTCTTTTTCATTTGCTTCTTGGTTTGAAGATTGTGTTGTTGCATCAATAGCTAGGAAAAAGTATGTTTTCATAAGTTTTTGCAGTGCATTTAGCGCATAAGTAGATCACAGATTGAGAGAAATTCCTTTATGTTTGTTGCATGAAATCTTAGAAAATTCAAAAAGAAAAAAAATCTTTCTTGGTGAAAAGTTGCTGGTTTTTGCATTTTTTTTTGTAAAAGTTTTTGTTTCCAAGCATTTCTTATTCATTTTTCTTTGAGTCTTTACACACCATTAGTTTCACCTTCATACCTTGTGACGTAAAAAATCCCATTAAAAGCAACGCTAATTAAAATCTATTAGACTTTTTGTTTGTAGGGCTCATACACTAGCTCAGGACTAGGGCCTTGGAATATGTTGGAGAGTAAATTCTCCAAGGCCACTCAAACCAAACATTGGAGTCTATGATAGGGAGTGTAGAAGTCCAGTTACGTGGAAGTTATCTGGGACCCCCCTCTAACACAGGGGCTAAACACGAGGTCGCGTAAGGAAAGGTAGCGGAGATAACCCCTCCAAAGCTGGACCGAACGTAGTGGAGAACACATATCGGGATTTGTTGAGGGATTCCGTCGTTTGCATTTGCCACGAAGCTTCGTGGGTCTTGAATCTGTTCGAGGTCCTCAGTTGTCTTCCATACCATTTTCTCTCGATACCCTTGACAGGTTTCGGGCTTGATACCCTGCTCATTGTGGTCTACCCGACTATCGACTGTACCTGCCTGGTGACTGTTCGCGTGCTGGCAAACTAGTTGCCAATCTTTTCTAGGGACATACACAGGTGACTGCGAGGGTATATCGCGGTACCTAGGATAGACATTGGGCCACTCTTTGCAAAGTATACCCAGAGGGTGCTTCCGTATTCGAGTTGCACTTGCACCGGTAAGTTTCTCTAGTGTTGGTTGTTGTAACTGTTCTTCGAAATAGTTAGTGATTGCTTGTCTTATCTCATAGGGGCTTGTTTTTAGTGTGTGTTACTATTTGAACGTGTAGAATACCTTAGCGTGTCATGGATCTTCTCACACAGTGGAGGATTCAGAGCTCTGTCGGTCACGAAGGCTTCTGGGCCTGCCACCAGTTATACTGGAGCCACCCCCGCCACCATTGAGGTGGACGCTAGACCAACAAGGGTCTTTCGAAGCAACCGGGTTACCAACCATTGAGCCCAAACAAATCTTGGAGGAATCAATCGCCAATCTTGGTTCGGTTGAAACCTCAACCACTGATACTTGGCCGCAAGTTATTGTGCCAATTCAATTTTACAAATGCCTGTCAGTGCCTCACACAATTATGGAACCAAATTCTGTTACTTCTTCTGGGATTTCTTCCATTCCCACCACCGTTGCTACCACAAGAGAAGCATCTCCTAACTTGTCGTCGTCGGCTCGAGCCACTACAGTCTCGGCTGCAACTATGTCGCACAGTGGACCGACCCCATATATCGTGGCGGCCACAAATCCCTTCACACCTAGTGCGACCGGCTCTCCATTTTCATACGGTATGCCTAGTTTAGGAACAAGTCCTACACTCACTCACTCCACTTTATAGACTTTGGGTCTGGGGGCAGGGAGCTATAACGATCCTCTGCAAGGTCAACTTGGGGGCATTCCTGTCCCTTTCAATGCTTTTCCTTACGCTGGAGGTCATATCTCTCCTTTGTCCCCTTCACTCGGTGGTCTGCATCAGCAGTCCGCCGGGCAGCCTGCACACACAAGTTTCTTTGGAGCCAGGAATCAAGGAACACCTGCGCAAACATTGCCGGTAGGTTCGTCACCGTTTGTTTAGAACGGGACGTTTGGTAACAATACTTTCACATCCACTGCTTTCCCATCTGGGGGCAATCCCATATTTGGACAGTCTACTCTGGCGCAGGGTACTATTCCTGCACTGGGGGCACATATACCAGGACCTTGGAACTCAGGACAGGGATCTGTTCACTCATATGGAATGTCGTTCTAGGGTAATTCTTTCCACAGTCAATGGAACCTCGGACAGACTTCTATGCCTATCCCAGCAGGACCGGCATGGAGTAATCCTTCCCAAAGTTCGTCAAACACGATGAATTCCCAACATCCTATGTCCTTTATGGGGAATTAGCCAATGATTTCTCCACATATGCAAAATCCTTACGCTGGTCAGGGCCATGGTTTCTACCAGAATCCGGGCCAGCAGCCAAAATTTTCCTGGCAACCTGGTGCCAGTCAAACTCCAGGACCCTTTTTTCCAGGCTATCAGCAGCAACCCAACTACCATTCTTGGCAACTTTACACTTGCCAGATTTGACACGGTTGTTAAATGATCCTATTTGTCACGATCCACGTTGGCCTCCTATGCCAACAAAGTTTCCTTCAGACATTCCAAAGTTTGAGGCCAAGCCTAACGAATATCCAGGTGATCACGTGACTACTTTCCACCTCTGGTGTTCATCTAACTCACTGAAAGATGACTCCGTCCAGTTGCGATTGTTTCAACGCACTCTTATTGGGAGTGCCGCGAAATGGTACATCGAGCTTGATCGCTCACGATATTGTTCTTTTGGCGAACCGGCTATGGCCTTCCTTAACCATTTCCAGTTATCTGTGAGATACGACGCGGGCACAGAATTGCTTGCCAATTTCGAACAGATGACAGCAGACCATATCTCTGATCATATCCGAGAGTGGAGATGCCGAAAGAGTCTAATCAAAGTACCGGTTCCACTAACATTCCTGCTCGAGTGGTTCCTTAAGTCTTTAGTACCACAATTATCCAAAGACGTCGCAACTTGTGGGGGTTTCTCCGAAGAAGATGCCATCATGAGAGCTCAACAGTTTGAGCTCATCTATTCTCAGTCTGGTTTATTAAACAACATCCTGCCGGATGCTCCACAATCAATACTGGATAAAACTAGACAGAGAGCCAGACCACATGCCGATGGTATTGTTGGTTCCGCACAAACTGAACCTGCTGAGCAATTGACTAAACAATTGCAACAGTTATCTATACAACACTCAGAGGCCAGCCAGACTACTGCTTTGGCTGCTCCTCCTACCCACACATCGAAAGTACACTCCATACATACGACTAACCCAAAGGCCACCCAGCAGCCTGAGGGCAAGAAAAAACAATGCAAGAAGGGTAAGGGGGATAAAAAGCCCACTAATAATGCTGGTGAGGGAACCATGGAAAAACGAAAGGCAAGATATCCATGCAACTTGTGTGCAGAATACCACCCGATCCATCTGTGTCCTCGACTTGCAGAGGCCCAAAAGTTTGTCACACAACAGCAGCAAGCCATGTTGACTAATCCCTTTCAGCATGGGAAAAATTTAACTCAAGCCTCTACAAGTGCCGACGAGGGCAGCCAAGAAAACTTCCCTCCTCTAAATAATTCCTCTTCCACGAACGTATATATGGTTAGGGGTGATGCCTTACTAATGACTAGAGCGCATGAATATAGTAAACCAAGCGCCTCTGAGAAGGGAAAAGAAGCCGAACTCCCATCTCTTCCTCTAAAGATTGAGAATACGTTGGGTGAAACAATGACACACATTCCAAAGGGTGCATTTAAGAAAGATTCTCACAATCCAAACGTAAGGGCCACCCAGAATTACTCTCTGGTGGAAGATTTATCCCAAACCCCTTGTGCAATGTCCGCTTTGGAGGTCCTCCAAAGTTGCCCTGCTCAGAGGAAAGCCTTGGTGACTGCTTTAGGCTCTACTAAGACTTGTAACCCGGGTACCATCATGTTAGATACGACCGACTTGAAGCCTCGTCTGCCTTACCACATAGCGTTTCAGATAGTAGTGGCTCATCCCACGAAAACTTTTATGTGCAATATCTTTCGCACGGTGGTCAACGAGGGCACCTCGACATGCGTTATGTCGTTAGCATGCTGGAAATCCATTGGTCAGCTCGAGTTGTCTCCATCACCTACTCTCCTCACTGCGTTCGACGGTCGTTCATTTAGACCACATGGCATCATTCCTTCTTTCCCTGTGCAGTTAGGAGGGAAGACCGTGTGCATCGAAGTAGAGGTATCTGATGCTCCCCTCGAATACAATCTCTTGTTAGGTCGTAGTTTGACTTATGCTATGCAATTTGTGGTTGCTACAATTTTCCGAGTCTTGTTATTTCCACACGAAGGCCGGATAGTGACCATTGATCAATTGTCCTTCTCTAGACCTGACCTAGCTTTGGGGGCATCCACGGTTCCCATGATAGATAATCCTCAAGCCGGTGTCATTAACGTGGGAGTTGGTTTGTGCCCATCTTTGATGGGTACTTTCAATTACCCACCTCCTCATGGCGACGTCAAGTTTATATCGACTCACCACAAGGCTGAGATTTTTCACGTCTCGTCGTTCCGCATGACTTGCTTTCAGGATCCGTGGATTCTTCCTTCACCATCAGCCATGATGGATGAGACAGGGCACGCTGGCATGTCCATGCCCTTATCGGCCACTGAAGTAGTGTACTCTTTATTCCAGCAAGCTTCAGCCACTCCTGATCCGACTCCCGCACAAGAGTTTGATCCACTTCTAGAGCCTATCTGGGCTCAGGGTTCTCTTGCTACCACTGATTTGTTAGACTTAGTATTACCTTCTGACGAAGCTGTAATCGAAGAAATGATTAGTCCAGACAAACCTTGGGAAGATCTTCATCACAAATCATATTTCCTCCCAGAGTTGTACCGAATTGAGGCAGGAGAATTCACTATCACCATGACGGGAGATCAGCCGTGTCCTATTAACCTCTTAGCTACACAAGAAATTTATGCTGAGGGAAATATGGTGTTGTGGAGAATGTCTTCGTTGGAGCGGATGGCTCCCCCAAAGAGATTCAAATTTACACGGATCTTTTCAAATAATTCCATGACGTTTTTGCCTGGTCTTATGAGGAAATGCCAAGCATCGATCTGAAAATAGTTGAACATGAAATCACAACGTATCCTGATGCTAAGCCTGTTAGAAAAAAACTTCATCCAGTTAATCCTAGGAAAGCAGTAGCCATTAAGGCTGAGGTTGAGAAATTTCTCAAGGAAGGGTTCATTTACCCTATTCATTTGACTCAATGGGTGTCAAACCCCGTGCCGGTCGATAAAAAAAAAGGCACGATTTGTGTATGTACTGATTTCCGTGATTTGAATAAGTCATGTCCAAAAGATAATTATCCAACCCCATTCATTGACCAGATCATTGATGAATGTGCCGGTTGTGAAGCCTTTTCGTTCATGGATGGTTTTTTGGGCTATAATCAAATCCAAATTAAACCTGAAGACCAACACAAAATGACGTTCATTTGTCCGTCGGGTACATTCGCCTATCGTAAGATGCCTTTTGGCCTTAAGAACGCTGGAGCCACTTTCCAGCGGGCCATGTCTTTTGCGTTTCATGACCTCAAGCATATAATCGAGGCCTATCTAGATGATTTAGCATCATGCTATCGCAAGCGAAAGGATCATCCTACACACCTCAGACTAATCTTCAAATGCTGTCGCTACTTCAGGATTCGCTTGAATCCCAACAAGTGCATCTTTTGCGTCACGTCAGGACGTTTGTTAGGTTTCATCGTTTCAACAACAGGGATCATGGTTGATCCTCTTAAGGTCGAGGCAATAGTCCAGTTTCCCCCCCACGTACAATCTTACAACTTCAAAGTCTTCAAGGCAAGGCGAACTTCTTACGATGCTTCATCGCCAAATATGCCAAAATCACCAAGGGCTTTATGCGTTTACTGAAGAAAGATGTTCCCTTTTTTTGGGATGGAGCCTCTCAATGCTCTTTCGATGCATTAAAACACACCCTCACTACCGCACGTCTGCTACGACCACCTAATTATAACAAAGACTTCTTATTATATCTGGCTGCCGCAAAGTCAACCATAGGCATGGTTTTAGTTCAGGAGGATGATTCATTTTCCGAATACATGATCTATTACCTGAGCTGAGGCCTCGTAGGACCGGAACTTAATTATTCCCATCTCGAAAAACTCACGTTGGCAGCAGTTCATGCTGTACAATGGTTCCGTCACTATGTTCTCTTTCATAAGACCACCGTCGTTGCCGTCATGAATCCATTCTAGTACATGTTGACACGACGAGTTATCGGCAGAAAAATCAGTAGATGGATGGTAATCCTCCAAGAATTTGACTTAGACTTCGTTTCAGCCAAGTCCAAAAAGTCATTGGTCTTTGCAGAACTTATCTCGGAGCTTCCGGTTGAGTCAGGTGACGTTGTGCCTGAGGAATCACGTATCCGGGGGGATATGTTTTTGATTGAATATTCAGACCCCTGGTACGGAGATATACTGATCTATATCTAGACTTTGAAGTGCCCCACCTTTGCTTCTCATGGCGAGCGTCGGCAGATACGCCATTAGGCTAAGAACTATCTCATAATCAATGATACGTTGTATCAGAGAGGTGTAGATTGCATCTTGCGCCGATGTCTCACTCATGAGGAGGCCGTCATAGTGATCAACGATTGTCATACAGGAGCCTGTGGCAGTCACTTATCCGGGAACACCCCAAAATATTTTACGATCAGGTTACTTCTGGCCCACACTTAGGAAAGATTGTATCGAGTCGGTCAAGAAGTGCCATCCGTGCCAAATATTCTCACGGAAGATGAGGGCACATCCAGCTCCCTTGTTTCCTGTCATCATAGTTGGTCCCTTCACTAAATGGGGAATTGATTACACTACTTGCAACCCCCCGTCTGCAAGGGGGCACCGTTATATCATCGTAGCCGTTGACTACTTCACTAAGTGGGTCTAAGCTATGCCAATGTTTAAGGATGATGGAGAGACGAAAACTCTCTTCTTGTTTAACTAGATTATAGCATGGTTCGGCATCCCGAGAGAGATTGTCACTGACCATGGCAGTCCCTTTCAGAACCAAATGATGTCTGAATTAACATCAAATATTGGGTTACGGCAGGAACACTCATCACCTTACTATCCCCAAGCCAATGGGTAGGTGGAATCTATAAACAAAACTCTTAGGACGATTCTACAGCGAACTATCAACTCAACCAAGTCAAATTGTCATTTGATGTTATACTCAGAATTATGGGCTTACTGAACCTCAGTTAAGACTGCAACCGGTTTCTCACCTTTCCAACTCATTTACGGGCTGGAGGCAGTCTTGCCCATCGAATGTCAAATTCCATCTCTGAAATTGGCAGTACAGTTATTGCCAGACACTTCTCCGCTTGAAGAACGGTTAGTACACCTTGAGTAGCTTGATGAACAGCGTCGCGATGTGGCCCTAGCCAACGAGGCTCATAAACATAAGGTCAAGTGTCAATATGATAGGTTCGTTCATCCTCGGGTTTTCTCTGAGGGCGACCTTGTCCTGGTCTATGACCAAGATAAGGACCCCCTGGGGGCAGGAAAGTTTAAACCCATGTGGTT
>ML782969.1:744624-755640 GCA_009831015.1 Picea engelmannii
GTGGGTAACTTTTTGTAACATATGTATAGTCTTTGTACTATTACTTTTTTACATTTCTTTTAAAACGTGTTATGGACGTGTCATTGATGTTATCTTTCGTCAATATGGCAGATGTCAAGTGAGTCCGAGGTGTTCATTGGGTATGCGGACGGTGCTAGTCAACACATGCGGAGGCTTGCCTCCGCAGCTTGGGTAATCTTTACACCACAGGGTCAGTTGTTATCTTCCGGAGGTATATGATTAGGTGACACCACAAACAATGTTGTTGAGTATAGTGCAGTTATTGAATTGCTTCGTGACGCTTTGTCATTAGGTATCTCTCATCTCCGGGTCTATCTGGACGCTCAACTGGTTGTGTCGCAGCTAAACAGAATATACCGGGTTCATGACCCAACTTTACACCGACGATTCCTTAGGGTACGTCTCTTGGAACACAATTTTGATTATATTACATATTTTCATGTTCCTAGGAGTCTAAATCAAATCACAGATACTCTAGCTGATCACATTTTAGATTGGCATCTTGCCCACATATAAAAAGATCATGAACATAAACATGTAAATACATTTTTGCACACATAATCCATAAGAAACAAAAGAGATAAAAACCATATATAAACATCATAAAATCCTCAGAGTACATAAATGGGCGCAAGCACCTCACAAGTGGGAATCATAACGAGTCACTGGGGCTTATGCCCTCAAAAAATATATACATATCAGTGCTCGGAGCACATAAAAGTATAAAGTCTGTTCAGGGCCTATGGGCCTTGTTATACTCATATACAGCCTGGCCCAAACGCCTAAATAATTGGACCCATGTTCGAGGTACCCCCACAATATGAGTCTGCAAGGAGGGCGACAGGTCCTCTATCTCTGCCATGGGAACTGTGCAAGTGAGCGCAGTAAAGTTCCGCTCAATTCACCTCAGGACCCTCTCGGCCTCTCCCGCTGGGAGGTTCCCTGCCACTGTTGATCCTCTAGCGGTGGCAGTTGCGGCTTCTGGCCATGGGTGACGCTTGTTCCATGCATAGTCGACAAGTCGCACGGGTCCCACATTTGCATGCAATAAACATTCACCCATCAAAAAATCTGTTATACAAAAATATGATATATATATCAAAAAAGACATAAAAATTACATATGCAAAAAAAAAAAAAATAGATAGGTGGAGACTTACCCATCTCCCCTCGCTCCTCACCAGGAGGCACTGGTATCGCTGGATATCTGGAGAAGCCAATCCCCGCATATGGGTAGTCCTCAATAGCTGGGATCTGCCGTGATAGCCAAGCAAAAAAGTCATCATTGAAGGCCTCTATGGTCCTTCCACCACCTTGTCGCAGCAGCAACGCTGCCCATCTGCATACTGCGGGGAAAGTAGCCATATGTCCTCGTACTGTCAGCCGAGTACTAAAACATGGAACTCTCTCGAAGAAAAATGAACACATGATGGTCCCAATCCTGAAGTTCCTGTGTGTCCGCTGTCTGCAAGCTGTCAACTAACCTGTCATGCTCGCTAGTAGTGTGGTACTCCAATCAAAAATTTGTGCATTCATGCACTGGATTGCATAGTTCATCTGTGCACGTGAAGCCTGGTGCACGGCTGTGGAGCCAGTAATCCACCCAATGAGAGATAAAATAGTCTAAAGGGCGAGGCTGGTAATCCTACTAATGGGTACCGAGGAAGATCTTTGATCGGTCCCAGCCTCACAATACTCCTCTATCAGCTCCGAGACTTTGCTCGGCCCCGCAGGAAAAGTCTGAAAGTTGATCGGTTCCCCTCTCCTCGAGAGGCCAGTCAAAAGATAAATATCCTCGGTGGTGGGCACCAAGGATTGCCCCTCTATCATGAAAGCCTCTGCATCAAGGTGCCAATAGTCAACCAGGGCATTCAACAGCCTTGGTTGCACGTGCATAAACGGACACAAAAATAATTTCACTAAACCACACTGCGTCAGTACAGCCATAACATTCGAATCTGCGGCCACTAACTCATTGGCAACCTCGTTCTCCCTCTCCCTCCACTGAACATACATCCTGCCAACACAACAAAGCTAAAAAGGAGGGAATCAGTACTTGTTTGAGTCAATTTTTCCACCGCGCGGGGGGTACCCGCGGCCTGTAGAGGCGACAGTCACGGGTACCCGTGGGCAGGGTTTTCCCTGACCACGGGTACCAGCGGGTTGTCCCTAGACAACCCGCATTTGCCTAGGGCCGACCTCTTTGAGGTCGACGACCACCCCCAAAACACACTTAAATTCAATAAATGAAGTATTGAATTACAAGATAAGGGAGTTTGTACTTACTTGGTCCAAGAAGAAGTCCGTTTCATCCACAAGAGCTCCTGGAATCACGATCTTTGGCAAAGGGGGTCTTTTGGCTATAGAGTCAATTTCCAAATCAGCAATGGTGATAATGAACTGCCAGCTTCTATTTATAGACTTTTTGGCCTCTTTTTGTCACTTTTTTGGGCCCTTTTATCAGTTTCTTTATACCAAAAACCATTTAGAGTGATCTAGGAATTATATGGGAGGGATTTGATCAGGTATTGGGATAACTTTTATTGAGTTTCGAAAAATACAAAAAAAAAAAAAAATATGTTGACGGTCCATAATTTTTCTTTTTTCAAAAATCAACTTGAGCATATAGGGTAGGATTTCAGCCCAACTGTTGCATCTCGTTGCCTTTTGTTCTTATGATATAGGATCGATCCCATCCGGTTGTGACACAAAACTGTCATATTTTCTCTAGAAGTGTCGCAACTTGGTGGTAGAGCTTACCAAAACATGGATGCCCTAGGTAGGTCCTGGTTGCATGCTGGTGTCCATGCCGTTTCTAACAACACCGTAGGCTCGGGAGTCCATATAGTCTTTCCTGAATATGAGTTTGAGCCTCATTTGCATGGGTATTTTTCACTCTTTGACTTACCCTGTGGACTCCCAAATCATAACGAGTCTCCTTTTAAGCCCTTTTCAGACCCTCTAAACATGAAAAGATTGCCGAGTGATCTTGTGATCTTTCACGCTCGTTAAACTGAAATTTGAAGTCACGTCTGTCCGGCGGTAGTTTACCCCTTTTTCGGTCTGGACGGTCCACTGTACGAACAAAGGAATACTCTATCGAATTCCAATTCTTTAGAAGAGTATCCTCAGGTAAGATTTTATTCCTTTTTCGGGCCTGAGGGACTAAATTTACGAAAAAGAAACCCCCCCGGAGTCCATAGTTAAGCTCTTTTCAGACTCCCTAAAATTAAAAAGATCACCAAGTGACCTTATTCTTTCACACTCGTTAAAATGGTCCAGAATAACATTCTTGACGGAGTCCATAGTTAAGATTTTTTCAGACTCCTTAAAATTGAAAAAATAGCCAAGTGATCTTGTCCTTGTCACACTCGTTAAAATGGTTTTGAATGAACATCTAATCGGTGCTAGTTTACCCCTTTTTCGAACCGACTAGACTATTGTCGAAAAAGGTACCTCAATGTAGTTTCCTTTTATGTTTTTTCAGACTCTCTAAATATGAAAAATCACCAAGCTTCCCTTCTTTGGGATCTTTAAACTTACATCAAAGTACATTACCATTGTGTGTTCTATCAACCGCATTTGCATTCCTTACCCATCAGTCTAGTAACAGTTTTCTTCTGCGTTTTAACACCTTTGGCCACTGGAGGATTTTTCTGAGTATCATTCCCCAGAACATCAGTCTTTTCTTTGTGCCTTGAACTTGTATGTTTGCTTTACTCGTTCCTCCGTTGTAATGTAATATTCCTTTATTCTTTTTCAAAAACTATCAAAAAGAACAAAAAAAATCAAATATACCACAAAAAGAGGATGGGAAAAGTATTTTCTTTATTGGCAGCATAATGATTCACCCTTGGATGAAGCATATATGTCCGTTTGATCATCAGATTATGGGATGTAGTACGACCTTAGGAAGCTTTTGCTCACTGTCTATAATTTTGTCCTCCACCATTTGGTTACTCTTCCAAACACATGGAGAGTTTGCGTTGCCTCCTGCTTCGTAGACTTATGATTAACAGATATGTTGCCTGAGTCTTATCACTTGTCGTGCTATTGTCCAAGGGAAGTTTGTCACTAAGCCTGAGTCGACCCCTCTGTAATATGTCTCTTGTCCGCATACCCGGCCATCCTGAACGTCCAGTCAAGTCTTTGTTCGAAATCACTGAAGCCTTCAGTTAAATCATCAAGATTATCAAGTCCATAACCGACGAGCAGTCAAAGACCTTTGGGTAGTGCAGTTGTACACACATATTACACTCCTACCCGAGTTTTAGAAGATTTTGAAGTTGTTGCTCGAGCTCTGAAGTACAACCATCAGGTCGAATTAGCTTCTGGGAGATGGATACTTTATATGTATATCTTTCTGATTTCAATATGTAGCTCCGCTGTGTATTATTCATGGCTACTCTTCATAGTTGTTTGACATGGATCTACAGTGTATTTGATTGGTAGACATTTTTCTATTTTATCCTGAGCATGGGTATGCCTGCCTCGGTGAGACATTTGATATTTTTTGCAGTCGACACCTCCTGATTCTTGATTCCTGGGCTCACTCATTCAGCATATCAGTACAGATTGGTAAAGAATTGGTAATGTATTTCGGCCATCATATGCTCTTCTGAACTCACACATTAGGGGGCATCTGTTATAACCCTAAATTTCACCACACATGTTTACCTGGCATCAGGCCAACTCATATCCCTTCCTTGCCAAAGCCATGTTGAATAAACTCTTGAAAATCCTCTTAAATCAAGTAAAACGTGCCCTAAACTACTACTACACACGTTGGAATGCTGGCAGGCCTACTACTACATGCGTTGGAATGATGGCTGGCCTACTACAGCCCGTGTTTACCTAACAAAGCACAAAAACAGGAAATTTGTCGACGGGACAAAAAGCTATGGGTCAGTTAACTGAAACTCTCGGCCATGCATGGCCGAGAGTTCATCCAAAACCCTAGCTCCTTCTAGCCTATAAAAGAAGGGGTAGGGGTACTATTTGGAGGAGGAAAAAGATAGCGAAGAAACTCTGCCCAATTGCTGAATCCATTTGTCCCAACCCTTTATCCTTTCATCAATTTTAAGGAGAATTAAAGCAAAGCAGTTGGAGGACAAAGAAGAAGAGGAGCCCAGGATCAGGATTAAGGAACGGTGGCTGGTCTCAACACTCATTGTAAGTTGATTCATTTTAAATATAATACAAGAATACTTTTCTCGTCCCAATGCATGAGTTATATATGATTTATTTGGTTTATGCTTAATCTCTAACCCTCAAATAGAAGAATAGCATGCATGCATAGTGTTTTGTCTTGATTGCAGGATTGGCTTTGGAAGGAGCAACGCAAGAAAGCGGATAAAGTGCAACGGAGGATCTACACCAAACATCAGTAAGAAGGTTAGTAGGTTATTTACATGCTTGTATGTGAAAAAGGGGTTTGAGTTTTGGGGGTGATAGGTTAAAAGTGATTTCTTTAAGGTCATGATCTGTATGCAAGTCTAACCCTAGCTTTCTAGTCCGTAGGGTATTATTTCCCAACAACAACTCCACTGGCAGTTGCCTCAAGACTCTCCATCTTCTCTATCGATCACCCTGAAGAATCTTTGAATTCTCTGGCAAAAACCATCCATGGTATTTAACAGTTACATCGAGGCTCTTCCACTCCTCTGGCAACCACCCTACAACTCCTCAAATTCTTTAGCAGATGCAATCACTTCGTTCTAGCAGTTACTAAAAGAAACTCTGCACGTTCATGCAATTTGGCGCCTTCTCTCTTCCTGAAGAAAACTTCACAGTGGGTGCTAGCTCTTCTATCTAAGCCCCTTCCTTTAAGGTGACCTTTGGAAGTGACCAAATGCCTATTCATAAGGTGCTTTTGTGACTCACGTTTTGGGGATATGGGGACGATGCATCTCGACTCTCCAAGTCGCAATCTCCTAAATGGAGCTTAGTTGCATGCTAGCTCCTACCTTAAACCTTTGATGATGTGACCAATGGCTATGACCACAACCCTATTCGAAAAGGCATTTCCCGATTTCACATTTTGGGTTTTCTCCCGTGAGTCTCCTTGTCTCCTCATATTGCAAACTCCGAAATGGAGCTTGGCTGATCTAGCTCCTTCCTCCAACGTGCCCATGATGATGACCAAGCGCTTATCCATAAAGGACTTTCGTAATTCACAATTTGGTAATTTTGTCATGAGTCACCTTGACTCCTCCACTTCTGGTACCCGAAATGGAGCCTATCTATGCTAGCTCCTTCCCCTCACATAACCACCGGCGGTTACCATAGCCTAAACCAAAAATGTGTTTCACATTTTGGCATTCCTATTATGAAAGGTCTCGACACTCCAAGTTACGATATCTAAAACTCTGAAAATGGAGCCATATCAACAATTCACGCTTTCCCTTGATCAACAACTCAGATTGAATCGTTGTTTCATGTTTCACAATTTTGGCAGTATTGTGGTGAGACTTCATGACTCTCCATATCACGATCTCTGAAATGGATCGTAGCTATTAGCACCTTCCTCCAACTCTTGACGATGTGACCACAACCTATGACCACTCGCTAATCATTTGAGAACTTCACTCTTCAGATCAACAATCCACATTCCATGGGGATCGGACGACTATCCACCACCCCAGAACTTCAGCTTTCGAGACTTTGGGGGAGTGTTGATACTAAAACTCCCAAAACTAAACTCCCAGAGTGATGACATTCTTGTGTCACTCAATGACATGTCACAAGCCTTTTAGCTACCACGTGTCATTCATATTCATGATTTTCACATTCCTAAAATGCCAAATCGTTGCTTGATTGTGCCACGTGTCATTGCTGACGTAGGCTTCCACCTATCCTTGCTGACGTGGTATGGCACGATCTACCTCCTGGATCTAGTGGCCCAAATTCATCCTTGATCCAATGGCTAAGATTATTTCTCAATTTCACATATCCCGAGTTAGAGAGGTTAGGAGCCTCCTTCCTTTGACCTTTCAGTCAGTGAAAAAACTGTCTCTTTCCATGTGTCCCTCTTGGATCAACGGTCAATATTTTATCGCGATTTCACAAATTCATGAGACTTTATCATTCCTGAACAACGGTCCAGATCAATACTCGATCTAACGGCCCAGATCGTTTCGGGATATTGCATATCGCGAGTTCAAGAGGTTAGAGCACCTCCTTCCTTTGGATTTCCCGATCTATGAAATTCTGAAAAAAAAGACTTTGACGTGCTATAATCTTTCTCCACGTGTCCTCTTTGATAATGGATGGACCACTTGCGTTTGGGATTTTGTAAGCCTGCTTCTCCTTGAAATTTAAAGAATGTGCAGGTTCTCCTAGATCCAATGACGGTCGGACCCCATGCTCAGATCTAACGCTCGAGATCTATTCTCCCTCTGCTCGCTCCTCCTCCTGAGCTTACCCTTCCTAGGTGCTCTTTCCATCAATGACAAGCGCATCATTGTTGTTCCTATTAATATGCAAACAATCTCCCCCTTTGGCATTAATGAAAACCCTAAATGGCTTCACTATTCTGCTTAGACCTCGATCTCCAACCTTAGCATCCATTAACATTGTTCTTCTCCCCCTTTGACATCAATGTCAAAGAAATAAATGATCCCCCTGAGTTGTTGCAGTAACTTTCTGGAGGTATCATATATTCAAAAAACATAAAATCCCCCTAACATGATGGACTCTCTTAGGTGTGAGACGGGATGACACCTAGCCTCTGAAGGAGATATTCAAATGGTGTCTTGTCTAGGGGTTTAGTAAATATGTTTGCAATTTGTTCTGTGGTGGGAATGTAAAGAACCTGAACAATCTGATTGGTGACCTACTCTCTCAGAAAATGGTATTTTATGGGAATATGCTTGGTCTTGGAGTGGAATACAGGATTCTTTGACACACTTATGGCACTAGTGTTATCACAATGAATTGGGATCGATGCATTATATTTTACCTCCAAGTCTGCAAGTGTCTAAATAATCCATAATACCTAAGTGAAACAAGTAGCAACAGGAATGTACTCTACCTCTATAGTTGATAAAGAAGTGTAACCTTTCTTTTTACTCAACCATGCTACTAGAGAATCTCCTAAGTAGAACACACCTCCACTCGTGATTTTCCTTTCATCCATGTAGTTATCCCAATCAGCATCTGAGTAGACTGATAATTGAAAATTTTGATTCTTAGGATACCATAGGCCATAGTTCATTGTTTCTTTGAAATATCTGAATATTCTTTTGATAGCTAGCAAATGAATTTGTTTAGGTGCAGAGTGATACCTTCCTACCATTCCAACAGCATGCATTATGTCTGGACAAGATGTTGTGATGTATAATAGGTTGCCTATCATTGATCTATATGAATTTTGATCAACATCAAGTGAGTCATAATCCTTGCTTAACTTGCATATAGTAACCATAGGTGTTCCCACAGGTTTAGAATCTTCCATTTTAAACCTTTTCAACATTTCTCTTAGATAATTTTCTTAAGAAAGAAACATTCCTTCAGACCTCTGAGTAATTTGCAGACCAAGAAAAAATGGCAGTTTCCCTATCATAGACAATTCAAACTCAGACTCCATGGCAGAATCAAACCATTGAACCAATGAATCATTATGATAGCTGAAGATGATGTCATCTACATAGACTAACACGATGAGAAAATCATCACCCAATGTTTTTATATATAGATTGTTGTCAATTGTTCCTCTCTTGAACCCTCTGTCTTGGAAATACATATTTAGTCTGTGATACCAGGCACGAGGGGCTTGTTTCAACCCATATAAATCTTTCTTCAAATTTCATACAAATTCAGGGTTATATGATAGTTTGAAATCCTCTGGTTTTTCCATATAGACTTCTTCTTTTAAATCTCCATTTAGAAAAGCTGACTTGACATCCATTTGATAGACTTTAAACCTTTTATGACAAGCATAGGAAACAAATATTCTGATAGCTTCTAATCTTTCTATGGGCACAAATGTTTCATCAAAATCCAGTCCTTCTATTTGAGCATAGCCCTTACAAACCAATCTTTCTTTGTTTCTGACAACTTGTACCTCCTCATTCAATTTATTCTTAAAGATCCATTTGGAGCCTATGACAATTTTACCGTTAGGTCTAGGAACCATCTCCCAAGTATTGTTTTTCTCAATCTGTTCAAGTTCATCATTCATGGCTTTAACCCAATGGTCATCTTTACTAGATTCATTAAATTTCTTGGGTTCCATCATTGACATGAAGTCTATATGGATTTTCTCAGTGTTTTTGATTATCCTTCTCCTGGTTTGTACACCTTTCTATTTTTCCCCAATTATCTGACTTGCAAGATGATTCTTTTGGGTGATTCTGGAGGAGGAATCTGATGTTGTCTGTTGATTTGTGTCTGTCTAAATATTTTCATATTCATCTGTCTCAGAGTCTTCTTGTTCTAATTCTTGGACCCGTTCATATTCAACTTCATCTATATCCTTTGTTAGTGATTCATTATTTTTTACCTCTCTTACTAGGATTCCTTCATCAACTTTTATGTCAATGCAGTTAACCAATCTATGCAACCTCTTATTATAACATATGTATCCTTTACTATTTGTAGCATACCCTAATAATATGCCTTCATCAGCCCTGTCATCATACTTTCTAGGGTTCTCATCATTATTCTTTATGTAACACTTAATTCCAAAGACTTTGTAGTGTTTGATTGAAGCAGGTCTCCCATACCACATTTCACAGGGTGTCTTGTCAGTGTGTGGTCTGAGGTGGTATTTGTTAAGAACACAGACTGTTGTGTTTATTTATTCTACCCAGTAGGTTTGACCAATGTTCTTCTCATTCATCATTGACTTGGCCATTTGCTGCACTATTCTGTTTTGCCTCTCAACTACTCCATGTTGTTGTGGAGTTCTTGGGATTATGTATTATCTCTTGACCCCATGTTTATCATAGAATTCCTTGAACTCACTTGAAATAAATTTGCCTCCTCTGTCTACTCTTACTTCCTTTAACCTCTTGCTTTTTTTATTCTCAGTTAAAGCCTTAAATATTTTAAATTTCTCAAATGCTTCAGCTTTTTCCTTGAGAAAGGCAACCCAAGTAAGTCTGGAGTAATCATCAATGATCAACATGAAGTAGTTTTCTTTCCCTGTGCCTTCCTGTCTTGATGGTCCACATAAATTCATATGCAGTGGTTGGACTAGTTTCTTTGTTGAATTAGAACTCTTGGATTTAAACTATGTCCTGGTTAGCTTTCCTAATTGGTAGGGTTTATACACAAAGTCTTGTGGCTTTGATATTCTTGGAAGATCTTTTGTTGCCTCAAGATTTTTGAGCTTCATTAAGTGATCAAAGTTTAGATGTCCAAGTCTCCTATGCCATAACCAACTCTCATCATGTTTTCTTAGATGACACTCTTTTTTATCTTCTTTCATCACATATACATTATTTTATGTCCTTATTCCTTTATCCACCATTTGTCCTGAGTTTACAAACTTCATCTTGAAGTCCTTGGAAGTGAACACCACTTCACATCCTTTGTCACACATTTGACTTACACTGAGCAGATTATGTTTCAGCCCATCTACAAGAAGAACATATTGAGATTTTCCTTTTCCATTACTTAAACTCACCATCCCTTTACCCTTGATTTTACCTAGAGCATCATTTCCAAAGGTTACTGTTATAACCCTAAAATGCACCATACAGGTTTACCTGGCCTCAGGCCAACTCATGCCTCTTCCTAGCCAAAGCCATGCTGAACAAATCCTCAAAAAACCATTTAAAACAAGCAACCCGCGCCGTAACTTCTTACTGGGCACGGACAACCGCTTGCTGTCCTTATACTGCACGCGAGCATCCGCGGGCTAACCCAAAACAGCCCGCGGGTACCTAACAAAGCAAAAAATCAGGAAAGTTTCCGCCGGGACACGAGGCTTTTTGTCAGTTAACTGGAACTCTTCGCCATGCATGGCCGAGAGTTCACCTAAAACCCTAGC